>CM021109.1:611702707-611975772 GCA_007115665.2 Sequoiadendron giganteum | reverse complement strand
TGAGGGATTAAGAGGTTATAGGGATTGACAGATTAGGGTTTAAGGGCTGAGGATTGAGGGTTGAGGGATTAAGAGGGTATAGGGGTTTAAGGATTAGGGTTTAAGGGTTGAGGGATTAAGAGGGTATAGGGATTGAGGGATTAGGGTTTAAGGGTTGAGGGTTTAGGGTTTAAGGGTTGAGGGATTAGGGTTTAAGTGTCCCACTCTTCCCTCTCTCCCTCCCACTCTATCTCCCACTCTCTCCATCTCTCTTTCTCCCACTCTCCCCCTCTCTCCCTCCACTCTATCTCCCACTCTCTCCCTCTCTCTTTCTTCCACTCTCTCCTTCTCCCTCCCTTTCTATCTTCCAGTCTCCCACTCTCCCCTCTCTCCCTCCCACTCTATCTCCCACTCTCTCCCTCTCTCTTTCTCCCACTCTCCCCCTCTCTCCCTCCACTCTATCTCCCACTCTCTCCCTCTCTCTTTCTTCCACTCTCTCCTTCTCCCTCCCTTTCTATCTTCCACTCTCCCCCTGTCTCACTCCCAGTTTTTCAAAAACTCCTATACTCTAAAAAATACACTAAGAAAATGAAATTTAACATAACGCGTGCATGTTATAACGCGAGCGCATTTTGTAGTCCACTAAAACAGTAAAAAAATCTATATGCCCATGATTTGAAGGCCCACAATCTGTATATTCCCCTGGTTCTGCGCATGCTTCGACAAAAAATGTCTTTTTGATGATGTTGTGAAGTGTGCAAGCATCTTTTTCACATTCCATCACCTTTTCCATGATCTTTTTACCACCTTTGCATGAAATAGCAAAGTTTCCACATTGAAAGACATATAATATCAATTGAAGTTTGAATTCCATTGAAAACTGATATACAATTGAAGTGTGGAAGGGAACAAGCTTTTGAACAAGTCAAATTGTTGTGGAGTTTGAAGAAAGAAGAAGCTAACGCTACATAATTGGGTTGAACTCCTCCATTTGAAAGTCTAGTTTTTAAGGTATGTGAAGTCTTTACAAATTTTCTTTCATTCTATTATGGATTGCTTTCATTTTTTGTTTGTCATTATAACCTTAGGTTGTCAATGCACATTTTAAATTACCAAATTATATACACAATTAGTTACACTTGCCAATTACCATCTTACACTTGCCAATTATAGAAATTTAGTACAATTCACCAAAATTCATCCTTTAAGACAACTCCAAGCCTCTCCCATTCATCTGAAGGGTCCAAACACCTTCCAATACCTCTGCACAAACTGATGTAGTACAAAGGAAGAAATCAACACCTTTCTTGACACACGCATTCAACTATATTTCCCTTCACAAAACATTTGATTCGTATACTTAAATTAGCATCAAGAGTTCCCAATTCCTTAAGGACCTTCAAAACACCTTCAAAAATCTTGAAAATAACTGATTACAATCAACTAGGTTCCTCAAAACATCAACCAATGATTATGTAATTCACAAGTTGTTTAGTTCTAGGTCTCAAAACAAGATAATTTCTAGGTCTTAGGACCTAACCCCCATTTTTCAAAGCAAAGAGGGAGGGTTTATAGAAACTCCTATACCCGGGCCTTCCCAGACCATTCCAAAGCATCAAACATCTTCAAAATACCCTACACAAGGTCAAAAGTTCATTACATAGACCACTCCTTCAACAATTGATGGGGAGTCTTATCTTTCAAGAGCAATCCTGCTCTTCCCAAGACCTATTCTCTGGTCTTCCTAGGGTATTCCTCCCTAACCTACTCAAGGATCCCTCCTAAACCCCTCTCACCTCATAAGACTCTCCACCAATTTCAAATTCTTCACCATTGCTCTCAATTCACCACTAAGCTTTCGTGGGCTCCACACTGACCTAAAGTGTCCTAACCACTCCAGGGGCTAGGAAAGGGTATTCTCACTATCCCCTTGTTGATTTGACTCCTCACTGATCCATCTCATAGGATTATTTCACCTTGTACCCATCGCTTTCTTGAAAAACCCAATTTTAGGCCTTGTAGCCTTTTGCCCAATTAAGCCTCCTAGAACCCGTTTTCTTGGCTTTTCTCAAAAATGATCTTAACAATCCCCAAATATTTTTATAGATTCTTTCTAGTGGCACCCTATGCTTCAATATTTACCATATTTTTAGTCCCTTTGGCATCCATACATAGGACTGTCCTCATACCCCCTATTTTCAAGGGTTCCTAGGGTTCTGGCTCCTTTTTCCAACTTTGAGGGCTTCAATGACCGCCTAAACTCTCCTCCTTGCACACACATGTCTAGAATACATTTTCCCACACTCTCTTGCTCTTTATTGGCACAAACCAATCCATTTAGCAACTTTCTTTACTGCTGTCCTCTCCAAGCCACTAGCCAGAATGCACTCGCACTCGCCTAGTTCTTGATGAGTTCACCATCTCCCCTGAAAACCAAGACACCACACACCATATGTACACTATAAAAATAGTCCCCTACTTGATTCCAAGTTTCCATGGTATCCTTTCCACAAGAATTCAAGTGGGGATCATTATTTCCAAAAACTGGCCTTAACCGGCTATGAGACCAAAAACTCTAAAAACTTGCAAAACAGAAAGCAATTGAACTAAATGGTTAATATAATGCTTCACATAGTAATTAAGTGATACAGTTGAAAGAATCAAAGCATTAGACATGTCCTTTCAATCCATTCTTGACTGGATGAAGGCACAAAAACATAAATTCAATGAAATTTGCACTCTTCCAACTCACAAATTCCCCTTCCAAAACTCCAAATCATACAATAGATTTCCCACATGCTCAATTAGGGTTTTTATGACCTTATATACCTTTCTCCCACATGGTAGGACCCTTCGGTTGGGCTTAGAGCATCATTAATGCCCTTTTCCCACTTTTAGGACAAATTGCCAAGTCTACATGGACTAATT
Organism: Sequoiadendron giganteum; assembly: GCA_007115665.2. Lineage (NCBI taxonomy): Eukaryota > Viridiplantae > Streptophyta > Pinopsida > Cupressales > Cupressaceae > Sequoiadendron > Sequoiadendron giganteum. Next base: position 611,972,865 of record CM021109.1, on the reverse strand, counting down.
TGCCTAATTTCATCATTCAGGCTTCTCCAAACTTCAAGGCTCTAGACTACCCTAAGTTTTCCTTAAATCACACATAAATGAAGCCTTCAATGACATATATTTTTCAATTATCTTGAATGGATACATTTTTTAGGAACTAATATTCGTCTCATTACCATGGTATAGATAAAATTATCTGCCATGCCGAAGAAAAAGACAAAGAGGAAACTAACAGACGAAGAGAATGAAACCTTGAAAGAAAAGGAGAGAGTTCGGGTGACAGAATATCGTGAAAAGAAGAAATTAGAAATGATTGATGAAAACAACCCGATTGTAGACGAACCTCAATCGTCAAAAAGAGATCAGGAATTGGCAGCACAAAAGGCACGAATGCAAAAGCATCGTCGTAAGACAGATTCAGATAACATAGTTGGAGACACACCCTTTATGAAAAGTGAATATGAAGGGACACCATTAAGCACCAACAAATATGGAGGGACACCATCTAGCACAAGTGAATATGGATGGACACCATCTACTGCAAGTGAATATGGAGGGACACCATTTACCACAAGTGAATATTGTTGGACACCATCCAACATATTTCAAGTTGAGAGTACATCATCACTCAAAATTGACGAAGAAGGTATGCCATCATTCCCATGTGAACCTCAAGGTATGTCTTCTTCTCCACCCTCGATTGAAGGTATGCAATCTAGCCCACCTCAATTAAATATTGATGAAATTCCTAATGTTGAGAGGTATGTACCTAGGAGAACACCATCAAGAACTTTGCGTAGAAAGCCAAAGTATTTGATTAATATTGATGATGATATTTTGCAGCACATGGAAGGTAAGATTTCAACACACACTTGTAGAAGATATGCTGAAGGGATTTGGGAATGATTCTTTGAAAGGCTAAATGAGACTGCAAGATGTCAACTATTTGTTGAAATGATGCGGGGTGCAAAGTATAGGAACACCATGAAGACTCTTGGGTTGAGAACATCGAATGCATTGAGTGAAGACACTATTGTGAAGAATCTAATGGATTCTTATGAGAGTGTGGGTAAGACCTCACACTCAAAGGATAGTAATGTCACCCGATGTGTCATTACATCAACATTGGTAAATTGTCAAACAAAGAGAGCTCGCCTAAATAAAAAGACTAGTGAAAAAATAGGAATTAGTAGAAAGACTTTATCAAGAGCCATTCAAAGGCGACAAAGAATTGAGGGCAATGATACAAATGAATTATGGGCATTCTCAGGGAGATTGTCACGAAAAGATAAAGAAGTTGTTGAAGCCTTGAGAACACTAATTGAAGAGTATTGGAAGAATAACACAAGGCCATCTTTGAATCAAAGAGATGTGGTAAGAAAGAGAATCCGTAGTCGGAATCATGAGCCACATCCAAAGCATTTTTTGGATATGACTCAAACCCAATTTTTTCAAAAATTTGAAAATGATTATCCTCAAATTAGTATTGCTCAAAGATTTTTTGAATTGCTTAAACCTTTTTATGTCAAGATAAATCACACACGCACTACTTGTTGTTGTAGACTACATATTGAATTTTCTAACCATTAGGATGTTTATCATTCTATATGTTTAGATTTGCATACTATCGATGTTTTGCAGGATTGTGGCATAGAAGCCCCACCAAAATCTTCAAGAGAGTTCTTATCAAAAAATTTATGTGGAATAGATGATGGCTAGATATTCTATAGGACAACATGCTTGGATGGTTCATGCGAGCGTTGCGGTGGCTTCCAGCGTATGCCAATATGTCAACATATGGAAAGCACATATGAGGTGGGCCAAAAACTAGTAGAGTTCGAGAAGTATAAAACAGTGGCATATGCTACAAAAGATGGGTCTCAAGCAAAAAGGTGTGATTTGGTTATTGAGAAGATTCCAGTGTACAAATTTATGACCACATTTCGTGACAGTATACTGTTTGAGTATGCAATGCATACCCATAGAGCCCGATGGTTGGACACGTAGTTCAAGCTATGCAAGGACACCTTTCTAGTTGGAAGCATAGTATTTGTGGTTGACTTTGTAGAGAATTACACTCTACAGCCACAATATGAGGTGCAGTCACAGTATTACAACTCCACACAAGTTTCAATATTTTTGCACATAGCATTCATTCATGCATCTAATAGTACAGATGAGCAAAGGAAGGTATTGAGGGAGTACCACTTTTACATTAGTAATGATCGCACACATTCTCCAGAGTTTGTGCAAGGTTGCTTCTAGATGTTCTATAGTGGTTTGGCTCAGAGTGGCATAGAATATAATCAACATATAATATGGTCTGATAACTGTGCAACATAGTTCAAGAACTTGCGCATGTTCTACTGGTTGTGCAGGATGCATGTCATTACAGGTGTTCAACATATGTGGAACTTTTGTGAGGCTAGACATGGAAAGGGTGAGCATGATGGTGTAGGAGCATGCATGAAAATTTAAAGTATAAAGACAGTGCAAAGTTGACAGATGCAAAATCAATCGTTGAGTGGTGTAATGCTTTGATGGGTCCAAGTAATGAAGGTACATCTTCAGTTCGTAGATTTTTTTGATTGATGGATGATACTAACGTTGCACCATATGAAGACTGTTGTGCACTAATAGGATCGAGTGAGGTACACTCTTTCCTTAGCTCAAATATATGTTCATGGAGTATTGATACATGAAAGATGGCATGCTTTTGTTCTTCATGTACAATGCAAGACTGGAATGATTGTGAGTTAGGGGAGTGGGTTGACAAATGGCTCACAAGTTATCTTAGCCCACTTCACACGTATCGCCCTCCGACGGCATTGGAACTGACATAGATAGAATCATCGGTGGACTTTGACCACATATCAGATCTAGTTCAACGAGGTGATATATCTACTTTCTTAGTTGTTGAAATTTCATATCGTTAGATCTTACTTTGTACTGTATTCGTAATGTTGACAAATTTCAAGAGATTTTTTGCACATATCAATGCAGGGCATGTTTATGCAGTTATTGCAGATGAAGACAATGGAGAGGGAATAGACTATTACTTGTGTCATTGTGTTGAGACAAAAAAGAAATTGGAGGCCCCAGTTATAGATGGAGAAAACATCGAATACCCTACAAGGTCAGTTGTGGTTCCTGGAACATGGCTTAGAAGGTACCCACATTCAAGTGTATACATTGACTATTTCAGGACTTTGACATGCATCATAAGATTCTTCATTACTCGAACCTTGTCATGGCATCCAATATTCATTTGACCAAATATGGGGGTAGACCTTTGAACAAGACGTTATGGAAGGTCCGTGAGTCTGACCATGAGGCAATACTTGACACAATAAAGAGTAGAGCAGACCCGGATGGTTCGTTGGATTAATTTGTAAGTATATGCACATTAATTTTTTTGATGCCAATGCTATCATCTTCTTTTACAGTGATTCGTGTCCCCTTGCAAAAAATGCATATATATGAGTCATCCAAGAGAATGTCAACCAGAAAAGAAATGCAACTTCCTTATTTTGATGCCTGCATGCAACATTTGTAAGTGCCTTCCATCTATTTTTATTTCATTACCATTTTGGATGCTCCTTATTTTTCTATTTTACTTTGCATATTTGTAAGTAAAATACTAAGGGTTGATTGATCTTTCGTTGTAGAAAATGTTGATTTAAGAGCCATTGAAAAGAAAATCTTAGCCAAAAAAGCAATACAACATACTTATTTTGATGATTTTGACAATTCTCAATTTTGATTTCAAGCCATTGTAAGAGAGCATGTGAAGCTTAGGGAGGGAATCTCAAGTTACTCATTTGAAGTTAACCTCGTGATGAGCACCTATGATGTAGACATTTAAAGAAAATCTTGAATGTATGAGTGACATTGTAAAAGATCTGAGAGAACAAAGTGCCAGAGGCATTGTAATAAGATTTAATTACATAATTAGATATACTCAAATATTTTAAGGTTGAAGTTCATGTTTGGTGTAGTAGCACCTTGTTCTGTAAATGCCTTGAGTAGGAAAATTTGCAAACTTTGAATTTTGAAATGTAAACAATGTGAAAAAGGTCATATAAAGGTCATGTAAACAATTTGTACACATTTTTCTGCAGCTTGTGTGACCAAGTGGATTGTTCCAACATGTTTGAATAGGTATGTTTACGCTAGGCATGGTCTCTTTTCACACCGAAACATGTGGAATTGCTCTGAGCTATGTTCCACCGGATCAATCCCTTAAGGGTCCAAAGTGCAAAATGGCTGCAAACTTCAGCATGCTAGTACTCGGATACCGTGACACTTAGAAACTTCTCGTCTGATCCTACAAAAAATCGTTGGGCCCCTCTAGAAAAACCTCTCTCGGTTTTGGCTATCTTGGAGTGGTTTTCTCATGGCAGCAGATTTTCACTTGATGGAAAAGGTGTCAAATTCAAGCAGTGCAAAGTTGCAAAGTGGTGCAAATTTCGCTCTGCAACTTGTGTGACCAAGCAGACTATTCCAACACATTCAAATAGGTATTTTTACACTAGGAACGCTCCTCTTTTGCACCAAAACATGCGGAATCGCTCCGAGCTATGTTCCACCAGATCGATCCCTTAAGGGTCCAAAGTGCAAAATGGCTGCAAACTTCAACATGCTAGTACTTGGATACCATGACACTTAAAAACTTCTCATATAATCCTATAGAAAGGTGTTGGGCCTCTCTAAAAAAACCTCTCTTGGTTTTGGCTATCTTGGAGTGGTTTTCTCATGGCGATAGATTTTCACTTGATGGAAAAGGTGTCAAATTCAAGCAGTGCAAAGTTGCAAAGTGGTGCAACTTTCGCTCTGCAACTCGTGTGACCAAGCGAACTATTCCAACATGTTTGAATAGGTATTTTTATGCTAGGCATGTTCCTCTTTCACACCAAAACACATGGAATCACTTCGAGCTATGTTCCACCGGATCGATCCCTTAAGGGTCCAAAGTGCAAAATGGCTGCAAACTTCAGCATGCTAGTACTAAGATATCGTGACACTTAGAAACTTCTCATTTGATCCTACAGAAAGGCATTGGGCCCCTCTAGAAAAAACTCTCTCGATTTTGGCTATCTTGGAGTGGTTTTCTCATGGCAGCGGATTTTCACTTGATGGAAAAGGTGTCAAATTCAAGCAGTGCAAAGTTGCAAAGTGGTGCAACTTTCGCTCTACAACACGTGTGACAAAGTGGACTATTCCAACATGTCCGAATAGGTATTTTTACGCTAGGCATGGTCCTCTTTCACACCGAAACACATGGAATCGCTCCGAGCTATGTTCCACTGGATCGATCCCTTAAGGGTCCAAAGTGCAAAATGGCTGCAAACTTTAGCATGCTAGTACTCAGCTACCGTGACACTTAGAAACTTCTCATCTAATCCTACAAAAAGGCATTGGGCCCCTCTAGAAAAATCTCTCTCGGTTTTGGCTATCTTGGAGTGGTTTTCTCATGGCAGCGAATTTTCACTTGATGGAAAAGGTGTCAAATTCAAGCAATGCAAAGTTGCAAAGTGGTGCAACTTTCGCTCTGCAACTCATGTGACAAAGCGGACTGTTCCAACATGTCTAAATAGGTATTTTTATGCTAGGCACAGTCCCTTTTCACATTGAAACACGTGGAATCGCTCTGAGCTATGTTCCATCGGATCGATCCCTTAAGGGTCCAAAGTGCAAAATGGATGCAAACTTTAGCATGCTAGTACTCAGATACCATGACACTTAGAAACTTCTCATCTAATCCTACAGAAAGGCGTTGGGCCCCTCTAGCAAAACCTCTCTCGGTTCTGGCTATCTTGGAGTGGTTTTCTCATGGCGGTGGATTTTCACTTGATGGAAAAGGTGTCAAATTCAAGCAGTGCAAAGTTGCAAAGTGGTGTAACTTTCGTTCTGCAACTCGTGTGACCAAGCAGACTATTCCAACACATCTGAATAGGTATTTTTACGCTAGGCATGGTCCTATTTCGCACCGAAACACATGGAATCGCTTCGAGCTATGCTCCACCGGATTGATCGCTTAAGGGTCCAAAGTGCAAAATGGCTGCAAACTTCAGCATGCTAGTACTTGGATACTGTGATGCTTAGAAACTTCTCATCCAATTCTATAGGATTGTTTTGAGTCTGCCTACAAAAACCTCTCTCGGTTTTGGCTATCTCAGAGTGGTTTCCAGTGGTTTCGGATTTTCACTTGATGGAAAAAGCATCAAATGCAAGCAGTGGAAAGTTGCAGAGTGGTGCAACTTTCATTTTGCAACTTGTGTAACCAAACAGACTATTCCAACATGTCCAAATAGGTATGTTTATGCTAGGCATGGTCATCTTTTAAACCAAAACATGTGGAATCACTCTGAGCTATGTTCCACCGGATTGATCCCTTAGGTTGGAGGAGTCTTAAGTTGCAAATTTGTAAGTTGCTTAATGCAACAAATTTGAAATGATATTGAATCTCCCACTTAGCACTCATTGCATCTAAGTGATGCTCACAGAGGTGAGGCACTAGGCCTTCCCGGGAGGTCACCCATTCCAGTATACTCCAGCTCAAGTGCTTAACCATGAAGTTTTTTCCCCAAGAAGGCACAATGGAAAAGGTAGAATCCACTATACTTTTGATGAGTGGAAAGGAATTCCTAAGAGACATGAAGGAGGAAGAAGGAGTTTTATATGCAATCATGTTCAAGTGAAAGGAGGAGGAGTCACCTAGTTGGCTACCTATGACAACAGAGGTGAAGCAACTGTTGGATCAGTTTAGGGATATCATTTGTGAAGGCACACCAACTACACTACCACGTAAGAGGGCAATTAGTCATCAAATTGACTTTGTACCAGGAGCAACATTGCCTAACAAGGCTGCATACAAAATAACACCAGAGTAGAACAAGGACATAGCAAGGCAAGATCAAGAACTTTTGGACCAAGGGTTGATTAGGAAAACCATAAGCCCATGTGTTGTTCCAGTGGTGTTGGCACCTAAGAAGGGAGATAAGTGGAGAATGTGTACTGATTCTAGGGCCATAAATAGGATAACGATTAGATATAGGTTTCCTATTCCTAGGATAGAAGACTTAATGGACTATTTAGGGGGTGCTAAGTACTACTCCAAGATTGATTTGAAAAGTGGCTACTATCAGATTAGGATGAAAGAGGGAGATGAATGGAAGTCAGCTTTTAAAACCACAGAGGGGTTATATGAGTGGTTAGTAATGCTATAGATGAAAAGGATAGGGCCATGCAAAGTGTTGGATAAGTATGGATCCAATGCATAAAAGGTGGAGTTACCCAAGTAGATGTCCATTTCGCCTATCTTCAATGTGAAGGACTTAGTGAAGTATAAAGGAACAAAAATGGATGAGGAACAGTATAGTGCTAAGATGAGTAAGGATGTGGATGAACTCAAGGTACCTCATCAGATCAGACCACAAGTGGACAAGATTCTAGACTCAAGGGTGAAGAAGAAGACTAGGCACAAGACATACATGGAGCACCTAGTGAAGTGGAGACATCAACCAGAGTCAGAGGCTACTTGGATAGCAGAAAGTGACTTTAAGAAGCATGGAATTAATGAGGAGCTCTTGACACCACAGGCTCCTTAACTTCTTTGTTGCAGGGGGGAGAATGGTGCAGGAGCACCTTAAGGTCTTTTGGAGAGATCTTTGCAATTTTGGCTTGTAGGTGGTTCTATCCAACCACCAAGGGAATAAGGACTATGATGTAAAGTCCCAAGAGTTTTTTTGATGAGTGAATTTGAAATAGGTGATGTAAGATGGGGTTGGATGGAACACTCACTGTTCCATGCTCTGGGTCTCACCTTGGCAATCCCCTATGGTGGCACTCTCCATCACCTTCAACTATAGGTTCTATCTCAGGCATAGGTACCCTTGGTTCTACTGGCCATCCCTACTTTCATCCAAGTTCACAACTACTAAACCAAACTTGGTGCTTTGCCACTATCTCACCCTTGACCCTTAATCTTCCCTAAAGGTCAAACACTCTCAACACTCAGTTAGATCCTTGCAGGGGTATAGAGATGTGAAATCATGCTTCTTAGCATCATATTAGGGTTGTTGAACAACCACTAGGCTCCATTTCTCCATCGCTCCCTCCAAACCCTCACGTAGGGTTAAAAAGGCTACAAGCCTAAAGCCCTAACCCGAGAAAAGTGGATGTTTCTCAAAACTTTCCCAAAGTACCCCAAAACTTCCCTGTGGTTTCTTGGTCCTGATACCAAGTTCTTCAAGATTTTCAAGGTCTTAGTCCTTGTCTTGCCGTACATAGGCTCATTCATCAATTTAGCAAATATAGGGTCTTTTTGTCAACTCTTGGCCACCTGGGTGAACTGTCATGGAGTTCTTCCATCAAATGGATTGGTGTAGCCTCTTAACTGTTACCAGACCTCTATAGGGCCTCCTTCCACCTTTCTACCATAGGGTTTAGCATGGAGAGGTCTTCCCTGCAAGTGAGGTGCTTCCCACCCCTTGACTTTCCTAGCCGGGCACTGTTTAGCTCGCCTAGGAAAGGTCTTCTTTCATGCACACTTGACCCCTAATGACTCCTAACACTACTAAAAGTATAGGCATGGAGCTTAGCCACTATTTCCAAGAGCCCATACACTAGGTACAGGGGAAAGGTGGACTAGAACTCCATTTATTGCAGCTTGCCAGGCAGAATAACCCAAAAACAATAACCTAGAGAACTGAAATCGGAAACTTGAACGATGAAACAACCAGTTATTGACCAACCAAAACTTTGAGATCAACTAAAATACATTCCACACACATGCCAATGCCTGGTTATGCCATTAACACACTGCCAGGATCTCAAACACAGAAAATTAAGCAATTACTCCTACTGTTCTTCTTTCTCCTTCATGAAAAATTCAAAATTACAAAACTTCAAATGCCTTCCAACCTTTCACACAGGTCGAGGCAATCCTTAAAAAGGTTCAAAAAGTGGTTACCCTTCCCCTTGGTCGGACATAACCACCAAATTAATCCAAAATTGCACATATTCAACATTTTGGGCTTTATTTCCAATTACTAGAAACTACCAAACATGACTGTCTAAACTCACAAATCTTCCACTCCTGATAGCTCCTTACCAAGACATTTTTAAGTCCCTTCCACAATTTCAATGGTCAACATGACCTTATCACATTTAAAACAAAAATTAACAAATATTTCCTATTCCTAGTGTTTCCTAGGTGTTCTTCTAGGTGCTCCTGCACCAATAGGTTTGTTAGGGGCTTGCGGTTTGGGTAAGTCTTGGACACTGTGAGCATTTTGAGCAATGTTGCCTTGGCTATTTGTCCTAAAAGTTGGAAAATGGCATTAATGATGCTCTAAGCCTGACCCAAGGGTCCTAGCACATGGGAGAAAGGTATATAAGGTCAGAAAAACCCTAATACCTGGGTTGGAGGATTGTTTTCATGAATTGAGACTTGGAGAGTACATTTTTGTGATTGGAAAAGTGCAAATTTCATTGAATTTCTATTTTTTTGCCTTCATCCAATCAAGAATGGATTGAAAGGACTTATCTAATGCTTTGAGTCTTCCATTTGTGTCACTTAATTACCTTGTGTAGCATTTGATTATTCATCTAGACCGACTGGTTATCTTTTTGCAAGTTTTTGGTGTTCTTGGTCTCATTGCTGGTTCAGGCCAGTTTTTTGAATAATGAGTCCCACTTGACTTCTCGTGGCTTTCCTCTCATGGCCACTTGGAATCAAGTTGGGGAATGTGTAAATATTGTACATATAGGTTTTGGGGTCTTGTTTTGCAGGGAAGGTGATGAAATCATCAAGCACTAAGCGAGTGCAAGTGCATTTTGGCTAGTAGCTTGGAGAGGATAGCAGCAAGGAGAGTTGCTAAATGGATTGGTTTGTGCCAATAAAGAGTATGGGAGTGTAGGAACATGTATCTCAGTCATGTGTGTGCCAGGAGGAGAGTTGATGAGGTCGTTGAAGCTGTCAAAGAAGGAAAAAGAGCCAAAAACCTTAGGAACCCTTGAAAATAGGGGGTTTGAGGACAATCATATGTACAGACACTTGTAGGACCCGAGGCCTAGTAAATATTGGAGCCTTGATGGTCAAAAGAAAGAATCTACAAAAAAAAATTGGGGGTTGCTAAGATTGTTTGTGAGAAAAGTCAAGAAAATGGGTTCTAGGAGGCCAAATTGGGGCAGAAGGCTACAAGGCCTAAAATTGAGTTTTTCAAGAAAGCGATGGGTAAAAAGTGAAAGAATCCTATGAGATGGATTAGTGAGGAGTCAAATCAACAAGGGAATAGTGAGAATACCCTTTCCTAGCCCTTGGATTGGTTAGGACACTTTGGGTCAGTGTGGAGCCCAAGGAAGCTTAGTGGTGGATTGGGAGTGATGGAGAAGAATTTGAAATTGGTGGACTCTTATGTGGTGAGAGGGGTTTAGGAGTGATCCCTTAGTAGGGTAGAGAGGAATACCCTAGGAAGACTAGATAATAGGTCTTGGGAAGAGCAATAGTGCTCTTGAGGGATAAATGGTTTGTTTGGAACCAAGGATGGGTTCTCTCTTCATCGACATATACATTATTCCTCGATGTGTTCACACTAGTGTTACAAGACTAGGACTCGCCTCGGACTTGACAAGCCATTTTTTGACTTGGACTCGGGCTCAAAGCCCAGACTCGACAAATAGAAAAACCTAAGAAATTCAAATATTTGTAAGGATTTAAAACTTGTTTCATGCACCCTTTAATAAATAAACCTTAAAGACACAATAGCATCATCAAATAGAAATTACTATGATCCCATACACAAACATACATCAATCACATAAGTATAAGCACAAATTTTAGTTGAAGGAAATAACACATTAAGATATATAAATATTGTGATATTGCTATCAGGATTCAATCATGTAGTTTTACAGGTCAAACTCATTGACCCATGATTCATCAGTAGTGGTTCACAAGAACCCATCTCTCATGATAATGAATGGTTCATAAGGAGGAAGATAAATCTTCATACATTTCTTCGATCACAAATGAGATAAGTGCTTGGTTTCAGGAAGGTCACGAGACAACCATTAATGGGGAGTGGATACATGAAGAACCGATGGAGAATGATAATGGCTTTAGACCTGCTATAAAGGAATTTTTTTTTCGTTTCAATGATGCAAGAGGTTTTTGGTTTCACTACCAAAATGAGCCTATGAAGAATGCATGTGAAACTCCTTTTGACCTTGAGGGTGTACTTACTCCATCTCAAGGATCATCCATTAAGGATGACATAGATCAATGCTAGGGCTAACCAATTAATAATTATACTCGTGAATAAGTCAAACATGTACATGTCAATAAGGGAACTACAAGTACTCATAAGCACATAAGCCTAAAAAAGTATACACACGAATACATAGTATACACAAATTAAAAAAAAGTATATGCATGAATACAAGGTATATGTATGAAAACATGTAAGCCACAAAGTATACACTCAAATGCACGTAAGTCACAAAGTATACACGTAAGTTGTAAAGTATACACTTGAATATACGTAACTCATATCTATTGAACCATCAATTTAGAATGCAAATATAGATAGGCATCGAAAAAAGATATTTGTATTAACTAAATAGCCATGTAGGCATACATAAATATATGTCGATATAAGTATGAAATATATGTAAAAAATAGCCATGTAGGCTTACGAGAATGCCATCTAGGCATACAATGTCAAATATGTCCAATAAAAAATATGTACAAAATTGCCATGCAGGCATACAATAAAGGACTCTGGAATCAAAAGTCATTGCTCTCCATGCCCAGGAAATAAAATCTTTCCCTTTCCTTTTCTCTCAGATGGCGATAGGTCTATCACTCATTTTTGCTATGCTCGTGGAGTGCTCCTGCTACTCCTCCTAGGGTTTAGTTCATGGTGAAGTTTTAACTGTTACAATAAGAAGTAAAGACATGAATATATAGAAATTACATTATAAAAAATGATATATTTGACAAAATAATCACTTACAGCCATCTCACGATCTCTATCCATGAGGGAAATATCCTCATGCCCATGCTCAGGCATGCTCAAGCCCTGTATAAACCATGCAAATAGACAAAAACTATGTGAATCAATAATGTTTTGATTTCTCACTAACTAACATCTATAACAACAAATGTAAATTAAAATTTACTAATTTTCCTCATACCTATTCTATCAGAGCCATCGAGGATTGTATAGCAGATGTCACACCAATATCCATTTCCCTCATCACATTTAGAGGTGTATCGTCTCTCATCAACTGAAAATAAAACAACAAATTATTCAACGTAATCAACGATGTGCATGCATAAACTACACAAATCTATTAAGTACTTGATTCATTAGTTAAACTCTTTATTCTATTACCTGCATGAAGGTTTGAATAAATCCACCACCACTGGGAAGTGTTCCATCAAAACCTCCAATATTAGTCTGTTCAACATCCAAAATTGCATATTAAATTACCATTCGTAAAACAATGCCATTAATATGCAATAAACTTATAATTGTTTACTAGTTAAATACCCTAGCGATAGGTGTACTGCAAAAATAGGTTGGTGGGGGGGCAGTGTATCCAGTCTCAACACTGTGACCCTGCAATTTTATTAAAATCATAATTTTTTTTTAGTTAATCTTGCATTTCAAAATCGAAATTTAATAAATTAAGTTCAATGATCACATGCACTAACTTTTACCTGACTATCAATGCCATATGCCTCATGCAAAATATCAGCTACCCTCTCCATCTCCATAGCTGCAGACGGATCTTGCATACCAGTCTCCTGAGGGTCGGTGGGGTCATGTGAACAAGTAGGCCCGCAAGATTGACACACGTGTTCGAAGACCACCACTAGAAGACTCCCCTGGATGGCGCTGTAGAATAAGGCTAGTATGATGGATGACACTCTAGGTCAAAGTGTTGATTGCCTACAATGTCTCTACGTCAGCACTTTCCTTCATGACAAAAGGCATAACAATGTGCTCATGAGGTGGTCTAGTGAGAGCTCGTCTACCTTGCCGCGTAGGATCCAGCATTGCACCAAGTCTATCCTGAGCTGATCCCCCACCTCTCCCCTGGAAATCCCTCATATCAAAATAATTTGGGATTTCTGTCAATATGAACTCACTATATAGTTTCCTAAGGAAATATTGCGGGACCTCACAATTGTTGCACGGTGGGTAATCGAAGACCATGTACCACCTATCATAAAACCGCTCCTTCATTTGTTGGTGGTGGCACCAATGGATAGGAAACCTCTTCGCATTGAGGGTAAGATTTTGATTTGTGTGTGGGTCGGTGAATAATGAACACAAATCACCTTTTGTTATTTTTAAATCTTTCACATCCTTGTATGATAGTTTGCTTGCATAATACTCCTTGGCTACCTGCCTCGTATCTTCCCATCCAATTATTTGTTTACTAATTGAATCTATTTTTTTTAACATATCTTTCAATGAATTTGTTAGGGTCACTCTTTCTGTGGTTGAACCATTTGGATCACTCAACCTATTGATCAAATCCTCAATTTGTTTTTTGTTGTCCTTAATTTCACTCATTAAATTTTGTTGAGTGCCAGGAGGGGGTTGAGTGATTGGTGGAGGAGGTTGATGTTGTGGTTGATTTTGATCTTTAGGATTTGCTTGGTCCTCCTATTGAGGATTTTGAGGGTTTGCAGGTTGATTTGCATCTCCTAAAAATTAAAACAAATAGATATCAAATTCAACCTAAAACTAACAAATTCAAAACAAAAAGCATAGAATCCTTACCTCTTATAGCTCCTCGTCGTCGTGGCGACATCGTTGTGAAGAAATTCGGATTCTTGGTGAAGAATTCTTCTCCTAGAATGTGAGCACGATATTTGGGGTTTTTGGCCATGGGTGGAGCAAAAAAACTAGTCGAAATGAAAATGAGAGATTTGCATTTGTTTTTTTGCTTTTAACAGAAGATAACGCGAGCGCGTTATAATGCACTCGCGTTATGTCTTTGCACTTGTGGCCGAAGGGAACTTGCCTAGGTTTAACGAAAGACATAACACGAGCGCGTTATAATGTGCTCATGTTATGGTTTTCAAGTTTTTTTTTTTAAGGGTGTCCGCGGAATTGCTACCCATTTCCATGCATCCACCCAACTCCTTGTTCATAATTTCCTTCTTCTTCCATTTGTCTTGCAAGCATGATCTTGATAGATGAAAGAATTGTAATAATGTTGCTAATTCTACCCTTGAATTTGCCTTGACTGCTTCTAGGATGTGATTCAAAAATTTCTAGGATTTTAAATGGTGAAAAAGACTTGTATTTATATGCAATTATTCATTTTCTCACAAAATTAATTATCAAAATCCAACAAATTAATTTAAATTATAAATGTTAAAATGTCAACAATAACATTTTTTAAATTGGGCTGAAATAGACTAGACAAGGGTGCTAGCACCCTAGTCCAAACCTAATTTTGGGATTTTTGTGTCGCTAAATAAATATTAAATAATACTTCTCAATTTAATTTTGATTTTATGAAGATGACCATAAAACGGGAAATTTAAGAGCATAATTAGGTCTAAGAAGATAGAGGGAGCTAAACCTAGTGTGAAATTGTCGAGGTCGATGCCACAAGGAGTTAAGGATTATAAGGTATTAGTATAATTAAGGAATAGATCATCATTTTTATTAATTATGTTGAATTAATTGAGTTACAATCATTTGGTTTTTTTATCATTCTTTAAACGTTAAAAATTTAATAGTTTAGTAATTTCAGAATATTTGTTTTCAATAAAAACATGATAATTATGACATTTCTTACTTTGATCACAAACTGTTATTAAATATGGAGGACAATGCTAAGAAAATAGTAGTTATAAGAAAATTACATGACCACTAGTGTTTTATTATCAAAAACTTTATCACATTAGAGGAACTCAAGTTTGGATAGAAGCAAACTTTATCAACAAAAGTAGATTGTTGACAATCATTCTTGTAGAGGTGCATAAATCAAAGCTATTGGATAAAATTTGGGGATAGATTTTCTATGGTGTTTTTCAATCTCTAATAGCTCACTATACTTCTCAAGCAATCAAACACATCAAGGAAGAACTCAAATCTTTGAGGAACTTCGTGACATTACTTTTTTTTGTTTAAATGTTATTATGAAAAAGTTATCAAAGTGTTACACCCTTAATATTAGAGTACATTGGGTTATGAATAGTCAGCTTGTGGCTATCTTAACTCTTAATTAATTCATATTATCATTATTATATTTCTATTTAGTTAACTAGGTAGGCCTATAGCTTATATTGTGGTGCAGGGCACCACAGGTTTGAATGTTAAAAATTGATAAATGTTAAGTATTTTGGTGTTTTGTGTTTAAGTCATGTTTGTTGGGTATAATAAGGTATTTTAAGACCATTTGTGATGTTTTTGGGTCAGTTGTGGTCAAATTTTAAAAGTTGCTCCATTTTGGCTAAAAGTTACAAAAAGTTGCTATGCAACTTTGCATTTTTGCACTTTGGGGGAAGTTGAATGGTTGTACCTTCAAAAGGCAGTTTTTTTTGGTTGGGAAAGAATTGTAGTGTTTTTAAAAGAATTGATGTGGTGGAAGGTTCAGCAGTTGTAAACTTGAATTTTGAATAATAAAAGTGCCTTGTTTCTATGTTTTACATAGAAATTTTCTACTACATGTGGTTGTACGGACTAGTATGGCCTGGGGGTGATATTTCATGCATGGAAATTGATGAAGGGATGAGTTAGCTTCCTTTCGGATTTTGTCTCATAATATTTCATCAAGATTTGTAGATTTTATAGTAGTTTTTTTAAAACTAGTTCTGAAAACCTAGGTTTTGAGAGCAAAATAATGGAAATCTCACCATTCCACCGATGAAAATATTTGAGAATCGGTGGAATGGGGTTAAGAAGGGTTTATTTTGAGTTCATGGTGTTTTCAAAAGCAGGGGAGGAGGATTTGAGAAAATTGGTGGCTGTCCTAGGCTAAAAAAATTTGTTTTTGAGCAATTAAGTTGCTTAGAGGTTAGGGTTTGTAGAGAAACTCTTAGAAGGATATTTGTAAAGCTTATAAATGGTTTGGTAGACACAATTTGACATGTTTAGGTTCCTGGTTTGAAGATTGGAGTCCTAGAAATAAAAAACCTAGTGGTGACCTAGATGCTTAAACCTAATTAGGCTTTTATGCAAGCGTAGCAACAATTTTTTGAGGGTTATGTTACGAAACACTCATTTCCATTTTTTGAATATGTTATGAAAATCTAAAAAGGGTATCTAGAATAGTGATTGGGTTTTGGGTTTGAGGTCTAGTTTACAAATTAGGACAAAATTACTTTGTTTTTTATGCTACAAGGCAAAAATGGCAGTTTGTGGGAAAATCAACTTGTTTGATGTTTAAAAACTTTGACAAAGGATTGGTTGAGTGAGTTCTGGTTTTGTAACCCTTATTTACATCAAATTGGTATTAGAGCATAGGTAGGTCTGCAAGAGGGAAAGAGAGAAGTGGAAAAGTGAACAAGATGCCTCGAAAAGGTAAAACTATAGCTAGGAAGGTGAATGAGATGGAAGAGAAAACTATAAGAGATTATAAGGTTGAAGGAATTGCAAGATAGGGTGGTAGCAAGGATTCAGGCTATGGAAATAGGTCAAAGAATAGGTAAGATTATGAGTGTTGAGAGTGACTCCGAAAAAGAAGGGGAAGAGGAGAATGAAGAAGAGGAAGAGGAAGAGAAATTGGATCTTGATGAGTAGAGGATGGCTAAGCTACTGAGGGCAATGACGGGAGATAAACACAAGGTAAAGATTGATTTAACTATGTATGGAGGTAATTTGAATGATGAAGAGCTTTTAGATTGGATTGCAACACTTGACAATTATTTTGAGTGTGAAGATGTACCTGAGGAGCAAAAGGTAAAGATTGCAAAAAGAAAGTTGAAGGGGCATGCTCTATTATGGTGGGATTATGATCAGACTGAAAGGACGAAGAAAGATAAGTCAAAAATTTCTTCTTGGGATAGAATGGTGGCTAAGCTTAAGGGAAAGTTTCTACCAAGTGATTATGCACTTCAAATGTACAAGAAACTTCAAGGTTTGAAGCAAAGAGAAATGAATGTCAAAACCTATACTTATGAGTTTTATAAACTGAGCATACGAGCGGGTCTCATGGAGGATGACGTGGAGAATGTGGTTAGATACCTTAGTGGGTTAATCTTTAACATTCAAGATGAGTTAACTTTGGAAAACCCAAGAATGGTTGAGGAATGCTATCATATGGCAATAAGGGCAGAAGAAAAGTTAAAGAGAAGGAAAGACAAAAAAACAAGGGGTAGAGGAAGAAATTCTAGAGGAAGAGGGACATTTTCTACTTCAAGGTAGTCATATGAGAACCAAGAAGTTGCAAGCAAAGCTAATGAACAAGTTACAGATCAGACAGGTGGATTTATAGGTGGTAGATTAGGCTTTAGTGGCAAATTTTGAGGTCAAGGAAGAGGCTCTAGTGGATTCACAGGAAGGTGTTATCAATGTAAAAAAAATGGACATCAAGCATGGCAGTGCAATGACAATCATCCTACTACTTCACATGGAGGAGAAAGGGGAGCTCAAGTGGTACAAGAAGAGGATAATGAGAGTGTAAAATCTCCCTCACAACATGCTGCTCCAAAAGTTGGAGAATCACTCATGGTAAGGAGAACTCTCATCGAAGCATCTAAAGAAAAGGAGCCATCACAAAGAAGGACTCTCTTCAAAACAACTTGTAAGTGCATGGGTAAGGTATGTAAAGTTGTGATTGACTTAGGAAGCACATACAACATGTTTTCTAATGAGATTTTTGAGAAACTTAGATTGCCTAGAATACCACATGATACTCCTTATAAAGTTTATTGGTTGAATGAGGGTCAAAGTGTTTTGGTTAATGAGAAAACTTGGGTGGAGTTCAATATAGGAGGGTATAAGGACAAAATTCTATGTGATGCATTAACTATGGATGTGTGGCATTTGCTTCCAGGGAGACCTTGGAAATTGGATAGGTATGCTTTGTATGATGGTAGAAGGAATACATATGAGGTAGAAAAGGATGGAATCTCTTTTACTTTGACACCCTCAAGATAGAAGATGATAAAGGAAAAACTAAGGCAGCCAATGTGATGATGGTAGGAAGAAAAGAGTTCATAAAGGTAGATAAATAAGAGTAGATGAACCTTGCAGCTAATTCAAAACTTGATAGTAGTATGACAACAGACATGAAGAGTGATATGATTTTGGAGGCAAATGATATTGAGAAAGTCAAGGATGAATTGATTTTGGAAGTTCAAGATTGGGTTAAGAATCATGTTGCCATGGTGGTAGGAGAAGTGTTTCACTCCTTGCTTTCAAAGGGGAATGTTGGTTAGTATTTCACACTAGAGGTTACCAAACCTGAGCAATTAGCAGATATAGGACTACCATAGCAAAAGGAAAAGGTGAACAGAAAAGGTGGAGAGAACAAAGATAAGCTATAAGGGAGAAAGAGAAAGTTCAAGCATACCATGGAAGTGATGAAGAAGGAAGTACATTACAAGAATGGAGGAGGTAAGGTAGTAGGTAATGAAGCAGATCCAACAACATTCTCAAATGAAGGATAGGTCAAAGATCATCCACATAGATCATTCCATGATGTGGAAGCATATCCAAGGTGACAAGGACCCCAAAAAGGCAAGAGATAATGCATATTTCCAGTTTTTGACCAATTGGAAGGGCTTACCAGATGGAGAGGACACTTGGAGGTCAAAGAATAACTTTTTAAAATTTGAATCTACTGTGCAACACTATCCTCAAGGGGACTTGAGTCATTTTTTTGCTCGGAGTATGGAGCAAGGCACCATAGGTCTGAATGCTAAAAATTGATAAATGTTAAGTATTTTGGTGTTTTATTTTTAATTCATGTTTGTTGGGTCTAATAAGGTATTTTAAGACCATTTGTGATGTTTTTGGGTCAGTTGTGGTCAAATTGTAAAAGTTGCTCCATTTTGGCTAGAAGTTATAAAAGTTGCTATGCAACTTTGCATTTTTGCACTTTGGGGGAAGTTGAACCATTGTACCTTCAAAAGGCAGTTTTTTTTGGTTGGGAAATCCTTTTAGTGTCTTTAAGATAATTTATGTACATTGGTGGAAGGTTTAGCAGTTGTAACCTTGAATTTTGAATAATAAAAGTGTCGTGTTTCTACGTTTTAAATAGAAATTTGCTGCTACAAGTGGTTGTACGGTCTGATACAACCTGGGGGTGATATTTCATGCATGTAAATTGATGAAGGGATGAGTTAGATTCCTTTTGGATTTTTTCTCATAATATTTCAACAAGATTTGTGGATTTTATAGTAGTTTTTCTAAAAGTAGTTTTGAAAACCTAGGTTTTGAGGTTTTGAGAGAAAAATAATGGAAATATCACCATTCCACTCATGAAAATCTTTGAGAATCGGTGGAATGGGGTTAAGAAGGGTGTATTTTGAGTTCATGGTGTTTTTAGGAGCAAGGGATGAGGATTTGAGCATATTGGTGGATGTCGTAGGCTTAAAACACTTATATTTTAGCAATTAAGTTGCTTAGAGGTTAGGGTTTGTAGAGAAACTCTTAGGAGGGTGTTTGTAAAGCTTGGAAATGGTTCAAAAGATACAATTTGACATGTTTAGGGTCCTGGTTTGAAGATTGGAGTCCTGGATATCAAAAACCTAGTGGTGACCTAGATGCTTAAGCCTAATTAGGCCTTTATGCAAGTGTAGCAACAGTTTTTTGAGGGTTATGTTACAAAACACTGATAACCAATTTTTGAATATATTGTGAAACTCAAGAAAGGGTATCTGGAAAAGTTATTGGGTTTTGGGTTTGAGGTCTTTTTTGCAAATTAGGACAAAATTACTCTTTTTACTATGCTACAAGGCAAAAATGGCAATTTGTGAGAAAATCAAATTGTTTGATGTTTAAACACTTTGACAAAGGATTGGTTGAGTGAGTTTTTTTTTTGTTACCCTGATCTACATCATATTTTTTGCATTAAGGTGTCTCAAACTTAGAGAGTCCCATGTTTACTTAATTAATTATTTACCCCTAAGTCACTGATTTTATTTATTAAATGCAAAAATATATGTTTCCAAATTATTAAGTCACTTTGTGGGACCTAATGGAGAGTTGAAATCCTACATGCAAGGTGAAAAGGGTGAGAATGTGAAAATTGTCACATTGGAGCTCATTTGAGAAGAAGCAAACATTAATTCTCTAAAAGTTGCACATGTTGGTATGTGGCAGTCTAATTTGGAAGTAAGTTTTGACGGGGTCCACTTGTGAGCATATTTCTCTCTCCAGAAAAGTGAAAGCAAGGAAGGGTGACACTTGTCATCTAGGTGCTCATTTCAGCATCGAGCATTGTGAAAACCTCATGGAGGAGCATCATGATTCCATGTGGCATTGGTTTGAATTGTTGACTAAAGCTCAAAAAGAAATGTTTCTAAACAAAGACTAGATTGTCACTATGAGTGACTAGGAGTCAAGGTTGAGTTCTAATTTAGCAATTGTCTTAATTTTCTCTATGGAATGCCTAACATGTGAGGTTACTTGATTTTTTGAGTTGTAAACCTTGCATGTTTTTGCATGTGGTTACATGTAGCTGCATTTTTTCGTGGTTGCTAATAAGGTCACTAGAGACTCATGCATGTTGTTGGTTTCAATTTGTATGCATGTAGAGACTATGAGATTGAAACATGGCAATGTTGAACTCCTATGTATGAGAAGGATATATATTGATGCCTTAGTACATTTGTGTGTAATGAGAGAATTATCATATATGTATATCATTATGTTGCTAGATTCATTCTAGAATCTTGTATCATAGTGAATCAACACCCGCAAGAGCATAGACTCTGAGAGTTATATTGTAATAGCTTTTTACTGTAATATAATTGATGTATGATTTGTGTGTGGGTTTTTTCTAAAAAAACTATGTCTTGTGGTTTATTTCTTAAATATGAAAACAAATAAATTAATGTGCATTCTTAAATGAAACTATAAGTGTTTAAGGATTTAAAATAAAGTTTTGCAACCCTCTCCTAATTGATTTATATTAGGAAAGCATTTCCACACTTTGGTTTCCTTTCAATTGGTATTAGAGCCTAGCCAACTTTGTTATCCTTGTTGGTTTTGAAGGGTTTTTCTTGTAGATCTAGATTCAATGGGAGTTTTGTAGAAAAATATTTTCTAATCTTGTTACATATTTAAGATGGCAAGCACATCTCGAAGGATAGAGATGGAGAAATTTAATGGCAACAATTTTGAGTTGTGGAAAGTCAAAATAGAGGATATGCTCGTAGATAGAGATCTATGGGCTCAAATATCTAGTTCAAAACCATAAGTAACCTCACAAGAGGATTGGAACCTAATGGATTGAAAAGCCAAGGGTCTGATAAGACTCTATTTGGTTGGTTCTATGCTCTTGAATTTCCATGAGGAGAAGACTATAGTTGAGTTTTGGAAGAAGCTTGGTGATATTTATTAGGGGAAATCCTTGATAAATAAGTTATTCTTGAGAAAGAAGTTGTATTCTATGAGGATGGAGGAAGGAGGATTAGTTGTTGATCACATGAATGTATTTAATATGATTGTTGCTCAACTAGGTTCTGTTGGTGTGAAGATTAATGATGATGACCATTGCATGCTTCTACTATGTTTTTTTCCAGACTCATGGGACCACTTGGTGATTGCCATTGGAAGTATAACAACCATATTCAAGATGGAAGACAGGGTTGCTTCATTGTTGTCTGAAGAGATGTAGAGGAAGTATTATGAGATGACCAAGGAGGCCATGCCTATTCATGGTAGATCATAGGAGAAAGGAAAGAAAAAAGACAAAAAGTCTAAGTCCAAGTCTCTTGAGAGATATAGGTCTCCTAGTAAAATTTCCAAGGCTAAATGATGGAAGTGGTAAATTTGATCATTTCTAGAAATATTGTAAAGAGGAGAAATAGAAGAACGATAATAAATCCTTTGATTTTGAATCCTCATATGAAGATGCAGATGAATTTATTGTATAATTGGAAACACATGCATCTGAAGATGTATTGTTGATTGACTTGGGTGCCTCTTTCCACATGACCTCTCATAGAGGTTGGTTCTCAAAGATCGAAGAGTATGATGGTGGAAAGGTGTACCTAGGTGATGACTCTCACCTAAAGATTGTTGGTCATGGAAGAGTTAGGATTTGATTCCTTGATGGTAGAGTGAAGGGGATTGATGGTATACTGCATATCCCTAGTTTGGTATGGAACCTACTTTTAGTGAGTAAGTTGAGTTATGCGAGAATGTAGGTTATTTTCATGAGTGATGGATGTAAGATGAACAGAGGTTATATGGTGCTTGTTAAGGGTGTTCAGATAGGAACCTTGTATAATATGGATGGCATGATTCAATGCAATAGTACTTCTATGAAGTCCAAGAAGATGGCTTTATATTCTTCATTCTCACCATCAAATTGAGTAGAGAAGAAGACTGCTATACATACTTTTGATGGTCATGTGTTCTAGGTACCTAAGGCTTGTCCATATTGGTGAGAAGGGTCTCAGAGCCCTAAAAAATAATAGCCCCATTGAAGGCCTTGCTGATTGTAATCTCAAGTTTGATTTTTGTGAACATTATATATATATAAAACAACATCATTTTTATTTTTATTCTAGTTCTTATGTCTTTTGAGGTTTTGGATTATGTGCATTCTGATGTGTTTGGTCCAGTTAATGTTCCTTCATTGTCTAGATCTATATATTTTATCTCATTCATAAATGACTATTCTAGGACATTTGTGTATTTTCTCGAAAGTAAATCTTAAGTTTTCAATCAATTTAAGGAGTTCAAGTCCTTGGTTGAAAACTAGATTGGTAGGAAAATTATGTGCTTGAGGATGGATAACTATGGTGAGTTTTGTTCCATAGAATTTAATAGGTTTTATAAGGACCATGGGATTGAGAGACATGAGACAACTCCATACACCCCATAGAAAAATGGAGTAACAAAAATGATGAATAGAATGTTGATGGAGAGGGCTAGTAGTATGTTGAGTGGTATTAGTCTTGAACATAAATTTTGGGTTGAAGCTATACCCACTACATGTTATCTAGGTGATAGTTCTCCTACTCTAACTCTTGTTGAAAAGACACCCATTGAGGCATGGTCAGGTAGGAATCCCTCAATGAGAAATCTCAAGAGTCTTTGGTTATGAGGCATATGCTCATTTTCCTAGTGTGAAGAGATCTAAGTTGGGGAATAATGGAGTGAAGTGTATCTTCATTGGCTATGGTATCGGTGTGAAAAGGTACAAGATTTTGGATCCAATTATAGAGAAGGTGCTCTATATTATAAGTGTGATATTCCCTAAGCTGAAACCTTCCAAAATAGATCTATAATCAAAGAAGGAAGAGAAGAATAAGGAGGTAGTTCAAATATGACCTACTCTTGAGAGAGATGAGCTATGTACTCCTAGTGGACCTGGTGATGAGGAGAGTTGTAGTAGCTTTGAAATATCTAAAGAAGAGAAAGAACCTCAACCTCAATAGTTGAGGAGATCTACACAAGAAAGGTGGAAACCTAATAGGTTTGGGTATTCTATGTTGGATTCTAGTTGCATATTTACTTTGATTACTAACATTGATGAGCCTAAGATAGTTAGAGCTCAACTATGGGTATGTATGATGTAGATTCCTAGATGGAAGCCATGAATGAAGATATGAGAGCATTGAAGAAAAATGATACATGCAATCTAGTATCTTTTCCATAAGGATAGAAATTTGTTGGCATATGGCTTCTAGTGTTGTCATTGATGGCAACCTAAAGTCATTCATCCAGTCCACAGTCCAGTACTTACTCATACCAAAAGAAAAAATGAAGAACAGGGCATCTGATTAAAGCTAAGTCTATCAATCAATGTGCATTATCTACTTATCAGTTCATGTTGTGCATCTTAGCCAAGATCGTTGGGTATCTGTAATACCTTATTCTAGATTTTTGTGGCTACGCATTCACTAGTGTATGATCTAGGAGATCCGATGCACTAATTTTCTGATTATCTGTGCTCAAAGGCTGACCTAGTGAAATTAGTCATTGCGGATGTTTAAGAAGTAATTTGTTAAATATTTCTATGTTTGAATATGTTTATTTGGGTCCTCACTATTCTTTGATCGAATATGGGTGGTGTGCATAAAGAATTAGTTGTGGATTTAGCCGATAGTTCAAAAGTATTTTATGTTTTATGTAGGATGACATATGAATGATCAAATATTTGATAGCGGGTATATATATGAGATCGATTGTATAATTTTGGAGAAGAAAATGTGTAGTATGCGAAGTATATTAGGGTGTGGTGCAAAATTTAGAAGAATAGTGGTGTGAATTCATCTGTGCATGGATTTGTGATGCGAATTGAAAAGCAGAGCAGAGGAGAGCAGAGCAAAGAGAAGAATCAAACAAAAGGTCTAAAATATGATCTATGAGCCTAACTATAACTATAACCTGGCATAAGTAGATGCTACTACTTTAGTTCAATCCTTCAAATGGTTTTAATCTGAAATTTTTTAAGGCAATGAGCTCTAGACAGTGTGCCTGAATGCAGGTGCATTCCCTTTTGTAAAACTTATATTTAAGTACTCAAATTGTGGATTGACCTCCACTGTGGTTTTTTCCCTAATAGGTTTTCCATGTAAAAATCCTTGTGTTATGGTGTTGTGGATGATTACTTTGTGTATTTGCATCTTTCTTTGTTTTAATGTTGAAATGGTTTAAATATAATATTAATGAGGTTTAGATTTGCATTATACTGATTCACCCCCCTCTTAGTGTTCCCTTGAGTCCAACAATTGGTATCAGAGCATCTGGTTCCTTGGAAGAATTTTAGTAGCTTGAGATGGATCTTGGAATGTGATGGACTCTGGTAGTCTTCAACAACAACTTGTGGTGGCACTTGATGACCTTGATTAGTCTAAAGCATAAGTCTGGGAATTGAAAGAAAATCTTAGGGATGTTGAGAAATTCATTCAGACATTGAAGGATCAGATTGTTAAATCTAGGGAAAAGAGGAAGGATCTATGTGATCAGATTAAGCAGAAAGAAAGTGAAAACATGGATGATGCTCACATGAATCAAACCTTGAAGGAAATAACTGAAGAATGTGAAAAGCTTGCTAGAAACAATGCTACCCTAAAACATGAGATGGAATCTATGGTGATGAAGCTAACTAAGGAGATTGAAGAAAGGAAGAAGAATGAGGAGAGTCTTGCCCAGTCCTTAAAAGAAAAATCTGATGAATGCAGAAGATAAAATGGAGAATTTATCTAGTTAGAAAGTGAATTGCAACAATTCAGAAACAATGAAGAACTTGAAAAACAACTTATTATTCTCGGAGATGAATTTTCTACTGCAAATGAATGCAAGGAGAAGATTAAGATTAGTTATGTTAACCTTGATGAGATAACTCAAGGATAGAAGAATGCTAAAGATAAGCAAGGTCTTGGATATGAGAAAGGAGAAAGTTTCAGATATGGACAAAGAAATTTTAGGCAAGGAAATCAGATGAATAAAGATGGAAGGTATCCGATAAGACAACCTAATTCTCAACAGTTTAATGGATACTATTTTTCTTGCAATAAATTCGGTCATATGGTTTTTCAATGTAGAAGTAAACCAAAATCAAGTAATTCATCATTCTCTGGTCAGTGTTTCAATTGCAAAAAGTTTGGTCATAAATCAATTGAATGCAAAAATGTGTCAAACTACTCTATCAATAGAAGGAATGTTGAATGTTATACCTGTGGAAGAATTGGGCATATTGCTAATCAATGCAGATCAAGAAGAAATCAATTGAATGATTGGTCTAGACAAGGAACTACTATGTGCTACAATTGCAATAGATATAGTCACTTTACAAGATTTTGCAGAAACAAAAATATGGGTACAAGAGGTCTGGTATACAAAGACAAAAATACATAGAAAAATAATAAAGAAAAAGGAAAAATGATTGTGGATGAAATAAGAGATCAGATGAAGAAGACATGGGTAAGGAAGAATGAATTTGATGCTGGAAATGGTTTTGCACTAGAACTTGCTTTCGGTAATTCCTCTGAAAATTCATCTTAGGCCATTGGCCCAGGGGGAGTTTTAATTTGGAAAATCCTTTTCCCCTGTCCATAAGATGGTACCAGATCGTGAAAATATTATCAAAAGGTGTATTAATAATCTACAGAGGATTTGGAAAACACTCCAAAGAAAACTTAAATAAATCATAGGTTCATAGAAGAATTATTCTCTCGTTGTCTGAGAAAACCGAGTTTCCAGAAAACCTAGGGCAAACAAATTTATTACAAGTGTGTGATCTATAAAATATAAGTTGTAACCCTCATTTGTCACTTTGCATCGAAGAAGAGAAGGAGGAAAGCAGTCTACAACAAAATCTTGAAGGAGTAAAGTTAATTTGGCGGCGAATCTCGAAATTCATCAAGTAATTCAATTGTTTTCAAAATTTCTATATAATTTGGTGTGCAGTTGTACGAAAGGGAAAAATGGAAAAAATTAAAGGGTCAATCAATTTAGATGAATACAACAGTGAAAAGATTAGAGCCATAAAAAATTTGTTGTCTCCTGATGAATGGAAATGGGTGAAAGAAGCCAAACACAAGAATTTGGACATTTGGAATGAGTTTCCCTATTTCGAGAATGCGGAAATCATTAAATTCATTTTGAGTAGATTGAATGATGAAATTTTGATTCTGGAAAAAACCTACATCATTTCGAAAGAAGTAATTAAAAATATAACTGGATTATGCAAAGTTCGGGATATACCAAGAAAGAAATCCATTCAAAATAAAGAAGTTGAAACCCTAACTAGAGTTATTGGAGATCAAAGGGCACTAATAATATCAACAATGAAAACTCTATGTCAAGGTACATTGCACATGGTGTATCATATAAAATATTTTTTAGAAACAGAGAAGGAGTAACTTTGGCTGGTGTAGTCTACATCTCACACAAAATGATTATGGAAGGTCAGGACTTTGACTTGTGCGAATTGTTAAAGGATCAATTGATGGAAAATGTGCAATTAATGAAGATGACAGATTACCCTTTCATGTTTGGTACTCTGGTCATATGTCTAGTAATGTACTTTCTAAATTATTTACTGATGAACAACAATGTGGTGTGGAAAGTAAATGAATTGGTGTGAAAACAAATCTACACACACTATAAGAATTTGGCTAACTGTGATCAAGAATTTTAAAGTTTCTTTAAGAATTTTCTAGAAAAATGTGGCTCAGTTTGTATTTCTCTTCCGGTAAAAGCACTTGAAGTTGGTTCCTCTTCCAGTAAGATGGAGAGACAGAAGAAAAGAGAAAAAGAAACTATTTTTTGTACACCTCTGGAATGCAAGATTCCAAATATTGAAGGAAAAGGAAAGGAATAGGAGATTGTGGATATACCAGATGAGGAATCTAATGAGGAAACTGACATACAAGGAAAAGAGCAGGATTCAGCCAGATCAAAACAAAAAAAAGGAAATAACATAAGCAAGTGAAGAAGAAGATGACTTGACAAAAGAGAAGCTACAAAAGCTTATTCACAAGGAAGGTGGAATGCATAAAATTGCTTAATTATGGTCTATTAGACCCTCATATGATCAGGATATGATTGTAAGTGTACTTAGTGCTCATTTTTTGCACAGTTAGATCAAATTGGAGAATTTGTAGAATATATTACCTGAAGAAATGATTGAATGAATTAAGGAAACTTTGGACTCTGAATTTCAAAATAAAGAACAAGGAGAAGTAATCTCTCATTTGAAGGAGCAGTTCAGGCTATCACTCACCAAGTTGAAAAAGAGGATGAATGAGCTGAGGAAATGCATAAGTGCAGCAAATAACATCTACAACTATTGCATCTGTTGGCCTCATGCAGTTGGGAAGTACAAAGACAAGTTGGAGCAAATTGAAATAGAATTGAATGGGATTGGAAATTTTTTTGATATGTTTCAGGACCAGGATGGTACAATTCGAAAAAGAATTCGAGAGCTACAGTCTAAGCACACAAAAGTTTAGTTCACTAAAAACACACTCATGGACACTTTTTGGAAAGTGAAGGACCTAATTGAATGCAGACTGGAACATATGGTTGAGATACTAAGGAAAGGTGAAAAATTAGAGGTTGTGATCACAATTCCAAAATCCCTCATTGAGATTGTCAATAGGAAATCTAAGAATAACAACATGATCATAATCATTGGGATTGCAATAGAAGCTTGGAAGAAATTCCTCCCAGAGATGAAAGAGAATCACAAGATAATTTTCTAAGTAGCAATTGTTCTTTTCATAATTTTGAAGTTTTGTATTTTGAAGTTGTTCTGTCAATTTTTTTGTCGACATAAGGCTTCTAGATTTATCATTGATGTCAAATGGGGAGAGAAAGCAGTGAAAAATGCCTCATCAATCTAAGGGGGAGCTATGTTTTTGGAATTTTGAAGTTTGGCAGCGTACTCATATTGGGTTTGACAATTAGTCATTTTTCACTAAGTGTTGCCATCAATTCCAAAGGGGAAGATCATTAGCATATGGCTTCTAGTGTTATCATTGATGGCAACCTAAATTCATTCATTTGGTCCATAGTCTAGTACATGCTCATACCGACTGGAAAAATAAAGAACAAGGCATCTGGTTAAACCTGAGTCTATCGATCAATGTGCTTTTTTTTCTTACCAGTTCATGTTTCACATATAAGGGAAGATCATTAGGTATCTATAATACCTTATTCTAGATTTTTGTGGCTACGCATTCACTAGTGTATGATCTAGGAGATCCGGTGCACTAATTTTTTGATTATCTGTGCTAAAAGGCCGACCTGGTGAAATTAGTCGTTACAGATGTTTAAGAAGTAATTTTTTAAATATTTCTATGTTCGAATATGTTTATTTGGGTCCTCACTATGATTTGACTGACTATGGGTGGTGCACATAAATAATTAGTTGTGGATTTAGCCGACAATTGAAAAGTATTTTATGTTTTATGTAAGCCGACATATGAATGATCAAATCTTTGATAGCAGATATAGATATGAGATTGGTTGTATCATTTTGGAGAAGTGAATGTGTAGTATGCGAAGTATATTAGGGTGTGGTGTGAAATTCAAAAGAATAGTGGTGTGAATCCATCTATACATGGATTTGTGATGAGAATTGCAGAGCAGGGTAGAGGAGAGAAAAGCAAAGAGTAGAATCAGACAGAAGGTCAAGAATATGATCTATGAGCCTAACTAGAACTGTAACCTGGCATAAGTAGATGCTACTAGTTTAGTTCAATCCTTAAGATGGTTTTAATCTAAACTTTTGTAAGGCAGTGAGCCTTTATATTTTGAGAAATGAGCTCTAGGCAGTGTGCCTAAATGCAAGTGCATTCCCTTTTGTAAAACTTATATTTGAGTACTCAAAATGTGGATTGGCCTCCATCATGGTTTTTCCCCTAACAGGGTTTCCACGTAAAAATCCTTGTGTTATGGTGTTTTGGATGATTACTTTGTGTATTTACATCTTTCTTTGGTTTAATGTTGAAATGGTTTAAATATCAGATTAATGAGGTTTAGATTTGCAGAACAATGATTCACCCCCCCTCTTAGTGTTCCCTTGAGTCCAACAAGATTGTTAGATCTCAACTATGGGAATGTATGATGTAGATTCTTGGATGGAATCCATGAATGAAGATATGAGAGCATTGAAGAAGAATGTGTTGGAAACAAGCTACACTAAGAGGGGGGGTGAATTAGTGTTGTGCAAAAATAAATAATATTATCTTTTAACTTCAAAGCACTTGTAACATTCAACCAAAATGCATGAACAAGACGAAATAAATAACAACACCATAACACAAGAATTCTTACGTGGAAACCCTATTAGGGGAAAAAATATGGTGGATGGCCAATCCACAATATGATTTGAGTATACTCAAATAAATTTTACAATATGGGGAATGCACTTGCATTCAAGCACACTTCCTAGAGCTCACTGCTCAAAGGAAAGGATCACTGCCTTACAAAGAGAATCATATTGAAATAATTTGAGATTTTGAGCTGAGAAAAATAGCATCTACATATGCTTGATTACAATTTTGATTAGGCACAATATTCAATCTTTTGTCCTACAAACTAATTCTGCACTTCTACTTTGTTCTGCTCACACTCGCAACATAGATCTTTCATGCACAAGTGAAAATATGCATTATCGCTCTTCTGCTCTATACTTATTTTCAATTCACATCAAAACACATCATACATACTTCGAAATGATATAAATGATCTCATATATATATACACAACTTAGAATTCAATTACAATATGTCGGCTTCAATAGAACAAAAGAATATTTACATCTGTCGGCTCAAATCAATAGTAAAAATTGATGCGCATCCACAATGGTCAGCCATAACATAGATAGGACCCAAAAAATATGTACAAACACAAAAATACTTAACTAATTAATTCCCATACATCTGCGACATCATTCATTCATGAAGTTCACTCTGGTACTGATAAAACAAGGAATTAGCTAATTGGATCTTCTAACTTCCACATGGATCACTACGAGGCACTGAGAATACATCGATCAACCTTCACTAAGATACACAACACAAAATATTAATTGGAAATATATATGTGAATCGATGAATGGTCCAAAACTGTCGGATGCTCTGTTCTTCATTAATTGTTTGCAATCTGACTGGTGGTAGGCCAAATTGATGATGCGTGGATCTAATCACTGACTGGGGTTTCCATCAATGACAACACCAATGATATTCATAGTGTCTCTTGCCAAAAATCTCCCCCTTTGGCATTTATGGCAACACTTAGTGAAAAATGACTAAGTGTCGAATTGGTACCAACATTAACTACACTGCCAAAATTTCAAAAACTAAACTCTTCTCCAGAATACAATTCTCCCCCTAAGATGATTATGAATTTTTCACTCTTCTCTCTCGCCCTTTGACATCAATGGAAAAGGAAGGAATCCACATGCCAAAAATTTAACAAAAATTTTATGAACAAGTTGCTTATGTACAAAAAATGCTTCATAAACTTACATAAAATTGAAAATTTATGAAAAATCTTTCTTCAGCAAAGCCAAATTCGCATCCCAAACTCTTTTGAGACTCTCCAGGATTGTTATGTGTCCATAAACCAAACAAGATTATGTCTCTACAGAATCCAGGTTTGCTGGATCACCCACTGCTTTAGCATCTTCTACTTCTTTCAATGCACTAGACAAATTTCTATCTTTGGGCCAATCAGATCTCTCAATTCACATGCTCTTGCAACAATTTTCTCATTTTCCTATTTCAGGCTCTTTAATGTGTCAAACACAAATATCACTTCTCCTTCTAACTTTCCAACACTACTGGTTAAAGGATCAAAGGCATAAGAAATAATGGCTAATTGTTTTTCCAAATCCTAAACCTTTTTCTCATTGTCATCAATAAATTTTGATAAAGAAAAACATGATTTATAAATCTTCCCACCTTCGGATAAAGCATTCTGGATATTTTCCACACCAATGGCTAGAAAATTTTTATCCTTAGCAATCATTTCCTTTAGCCCATTTAATCTTTTAGCATCAAATTACTTTTGAACTTTAATCAAAGTAGATTTCTCAAGTGACTCAAGGTGAGTACTTCTGAGTTGATGAGCCTCTTTAGTTCACCAGAGGATGATCCAGTTGGATCTTTCAAATGAGTAGGCATCATCTTTTCTAGGACACCAGATGCAAGATTTAGAAGTTCACTATCCTCAATGTGGGACTTTAATAGTTCTTCTCTTGCTTTTTCTTGGGTGAATGAAGCTACTTTCATTTTCTGAATAGGATCATAGTAGATAGGTCAATTAGACCTTCAATCAGTTTAGGATCAAACTCTTCTTTCTGTTCTATCAAAAAATTCTTCATTGTCTCTATAGTGTCTCTTGCTTCTACAAGAATTGTCTTTACATCAACCTTCTTCTCTTTAATGATTGATTCCTCAGTTGCAAGTTTTGACTTGTCTTCAGGGGTCTCTACTTTCTCAACTGATACATTTTCTAGAACTTCAATTTCCATAGGCATATCTGTATTGACCTCTTCAGAAGGGATTTGAATATCTTCAACTGCATCTTGTTTCTCTTCTTGTTCTTCCTTTTTTGGACTAGATGAAACATCATGAGTTCCTTTAGGTACAACATCAATTATGTTATTCAACAAAACTTTTCTCAAAATTTGTTTTGTTTCTTTTGCAACTTCCTTGGTTTGACCAATCATCAACTTATTCACTCTTGTTTTTCTTTTAAAATCCTTCTTAGCTTTGTTCAGAATTGACTTTATTTCTTCCACATAAGCTATTGGACACAATTCAACAAGAATCATTTCTCTCATCTTCTCTTCTTCCGATCTGGCATTAACTCTTCTCATCTCCAAAATATCATATAAAGTTTTGGGAAAATTTGGCATTATTTCAATCAAAACTTTATTCAAAATATTCAAGTGTTTTATTGTTTCCTCTTCAAGAATTCTTTGACCAGATTCACCAAAAGACTCATACCATTTATGGAGTGGCTTGAGATTTCCATCCTTAACCAAAGCCTTTTCACTTCCTCCACTGACATACCAAGATTGTGAGTTTTTGCTTTCTTCTTTGCTCGATCATATCCACCGAATGGTTTACTTTTTATAACAATTGTTGCCTTGGTGCCTTGATGCTTGATTTCTATAACACCTTTATCAGACTCTATTTCTTCATCATCAGAAACAACTACATAGACTCTTTTTCTCTTATCTTTCTTTAGCATTAGAATGAGATGTAGAGCTTCTTGTTGATCTAGCTTGGGAAGATGGTGTTGCAAGATTAGCTGATTCAATTTTTTTTGCCTCCTATGCTACTTCATCTTCTTCTCTTTTCTTTCTTCCTTCTCTTATTTTCTCAATGGGTATGCCCATACTTTCTCCAAAGATTTCTACCTCTTTTATAACTCTTTTGGTTAACATAGGTTTCCTGAGCTCATTGTGTAATTGCATGTTCTTTTCAACATAAGAATCAAATCTTTATTTTGATTGATCTAGAGGTTTACTCAACAAATGTTTTGCATACATTTCTAGAATGCGCTCCTCAACTTTGTATCCCATTGGCATGATCCAGATTTTTCTGGGATCAACAACTTCCATCATACATTGAGTAATATCTACCATGAAGCAAATTGTATCCTTGTATTTCTTTACAATGGAAGTGGGAATCCTCTCTCTGGCTTGCATCATAGTCTGAAAATTTTTGAAGTATCCCCAGATAGTGGCATTCTTTGTCTTAGTGTCTTCATATGTGTGAAAGAGATCTCTAATCTAAGAAACTACAGGTTTATCTTTTTGCTAATGAATCTTTTTGAATCCCAGAACCTCGCCCATGAAATAAAAGAACAGGAATAAAAGAAAGTTACCATGCTTGAAAGAATTCTTCTTATCCTTCTTAAGCTTCACAATATTTTCCATTAATTGACTCCTTAGAAATTCACAGAGATCATAATCTACATTTTATTTCACCATCTGATAGGCGACATAAATTGTAGTACCGAACACAGATTTGTCCTGGCTGGAATGATAAATCTTTTGCCCAATAACCCTAGATGCAAATTTGACATCTACATTAACAATTTCATCAATTTTCATTGCTCTCCTATCATACCTAGAGCCTGTAGTATCGGTGGCCATTTGATTCTTCACTGATTTCAGAATTGGTAATCCATTGAAATAATTTAGACCTATTACAACACTGATAGCCTCCTTTGTGATTTTGAATGGTATGCTTAACCACATGAATTCATCATGGACTTGACTTAGAATGTAACAAACCCATTTAGACTCTTCAAAGAGGGGAAATTGGACAATCTGTGTAAACTTCTTTGCCTCTAGGGTTTTATATTACGGCTTCACACACAAATCTTCACCAACAATATGATTATTATATAAATTCAATAGTTGTGAGCTTCCTAGTTCTTCAATATTCATGTGAATATAAACCCCAATATCCTTTATGTGCAACACATCGTACGGAACATATGAAAATGCTCCTAACGGATCAGTCTCAATAGACTTGTACGGATGCCATTTGAACTTTGGATAGGATATGTCCTTAACTTCAACTACTAATGGAGTATCCATTATCAATTCACAAGTTCACGGAGTTTTACTGAAAAATACCTTTCTGTCGGATCATAATTTGATTTTTGAAAGCTTCTTCGCACCTAAATTTTGCCTCTATTCGCCTTAATTCACCTTAGAGCTCTCCAAAATTATTTTCTTCAAAATGCCAAGTGAAAAATGAAAGATAGAAATGACCTTTTATCACTCACATTCTTAACCCTTTTAGTTTCAATAAATTCATTTACCCTAACTCATTCGGTTGCATTTTTTTCATGCACTGTGACAGATAAATCTTCTACGAACCTTCTACATTGCATAATACTTTCTCCAATAGTTTCAACAACATTTGTAGCACATCTACGCAGTTACTGAAATTATCCACATTTTGGTGTCAGTTACCAGTAGGGGGTTAAGAGATTTTCTTGACAGCTCCCCCTAGGCCAAAGGCCTAAGACTAATTCCTAGATGAACTACCAGAAATAGGTTCTTGTGTTGGTGCATTTTATTCATTAGAGGGACTTTTCTTCACCCATTTCTTATTCATTTGCTTTCTGACCACATCTGTAGTGACTTTTCTTTTTCCTTTAACATCCTTCTGCATGTTCCTTCTTTGATTTACCAGACCTCTTTTGTTCCATCAGAATGTAGCAATGTGACCAAATTTGTTGTAGTTGTAGCATACAACATTTTTCTAACTAGACCAGTTGTTCCATTGATTTCCTTTTGATCTGCACTAGTTAGCAATATGCCCAAATCTATTGCATGTATAACATATGACATTTCTATGAATATTGTTCATCACACTTCTACATTCATTTGACTTGTGACCAAACTTATTGCAATTAAAGCACTAACCTGAGAATTATGGACTTCTTTGATTCATCCTACTTCTACACTGAGAAGCCATGTGTCCAAATTTATTGCAATTGAAACAATATCCATTAAATTTCTAAGCATTAGGTTGTCTTACCAGATACCTTCCAAATTTTTTCATTTGATTTCCTTGCTTGAATATTCTCTGCCCAGATCTGGATGGGTGCATTGGGATGTAGTAAAGAGAGTGTTCAGGTACTTTGGGGTACTTCTGAGTATGCCTTGTGTTTTCATGGTTATCTTACTAGACCTTGACATTTAGTGATAATTCATGTATATGCGGACTAAGATTAGGTGGGTAACATTAATAGAAGGATATCCACTAGTGGATATAGTGTTAGGATGTTTTGTGGTGCTATAAGTTGGATGAATAAGAGACAAGATGTAGTCGCTTTGTCCATGATCGAAGTAGAGTACATGATAGCTACTCATGCTTCCAAAGAAGCCATTTTCCTTAAGTGATTGTGTTTGAATATTTTTTTTGATGCAGGAAAAATTACTATCTATTATGCCAACTAGAGTGCTATATGATTAGCAAAAAATCCTAACCATACTAGAACAAAGCACATTGATGCATAGTTTCATTTTGTTCATGCTATAGTTGAAGATGGAAAAGTTAACTTGGAATAGGTGGACAGTTTGGTGAATGTTGTGGATGCACTCATGAAGCTAGTGTGCATAAAGAAGTTCAGATGGTGTGTTGGTTCTATGGGCCATGTAGCATGAGAAGTGGTAGAGTGTTGGGATTAAGGTGTCTCAAGCTTAGTGAGTCCCATGTGTACAATTAATTAATTATTTCCCCTTAGTCACTAATTTTATTTATTAAATGCAAAAATATATCTTTCCAAATTATTAAGTTATTTTGTGGGTGAAACATAGGGAGATATAGGAGTGGGGTGAATGAATGGGTTGGTTCACCAAAAAGACCTATTTCTCTAATTTCATTCAAGGAAATGAGATCCAAACAATGGAGTGACTAACAACCAAAACACTGAGTCAAATCAAGGTATAAATCAAAAAAATTCCTATCTATGCAAGGACAGGGGTATAAACTAAATAGAACTTGGGGAGAAAGATTAAGATTATCAAACAAACTCCAAAATGTAAGCTATACAATGAAAATGAAGAACAATAATCAAATCTCACAAAAAACAATAATCAAAAGGCAGATCTAGAAAGGGGAAAATAATGCGTACCTTTGAAATCTATTTATGGGTTCTCTTCTACTATGTCTGCACTCCCAAATTCCCAATTTTCACTATTAGACAACCAAAAATAAATTTTGTAGAGGAGGTTCCATGAAATGAAAAATTTTCTTACAACTTAAAAAACTTTGCAAATTTCTTCAATTTTTCTCTTCAACAGATCTTCCACCTAAAATTTGTAGTCACACATCAAAGAGAGAAAAATTTTGTTTGTTAGGTGAATGAGGGTTTACCCTGGTCAAACCCCATTTTGGTAATAAAACCTTGAAATTAAATAGAAAATCATCAAGGAGTGATGAATGAAAAAATCTATGTAACAACTCACCAAACCTTATTTGAACCTTGGATTGTAGATATGCAACTAGCATGAATTGGCTTCAATGAATGTGGATCTAGATCATGAAACTTGATTAGAAACAATGATTTTTAATTCTTTCATACATATTGAACTCTACATCATCATATTAGCTCGAACAACATGCATGACACAATAAATATTTGACATGACAATGGAATCTTGATTGCTGCAATAATCTTGAATAATTCTACCCTTAAATACTTTAAAAATGCTCTTGATCTCATAAACCTGCTCTAGGAATACTTGCATAAAAACTATAGGATCTTAGGATGAAACATAGTGAAATGACCTCTTATTTATATAGATTTTTAACATTAATTCCCGAAATTCAAATATCACAAGTTGACATCTGAATATACATTTGAAATCATTGAAAAACCACCAAAACTATAATTTGAATTTAGGTCCTAGGTGCAAGTGAGGACCCATTCACCCTATGGAAAATGGGTCATAGGCCACTTTCCTAGGACACACATTGCTCAATATTAAACCTTGTGTTATGGAATTAATGAATGTTGGGTTTTATCCCTCAAAAATTGTAATTAATTAGGCTTGGATTTTAATTAAAGGGGCCAATTAAGGAAAATTAACCTCAATTAATTAATAAAGCCCTAGATTAGTCTGAAAGTGTAAAGGCATACCTTACAACACCAAAAATAAGGCACAATTAAGTCCATTTTATTAAATAGGCTCTAAAATTAATGTGAATATGTAAAATACATATTAAAACACTAAATTAAGGCATCATTAAGCTCATTTTATTATTAATTATTCATTACCAAATTAAGTGTGAAAAAGGGATACTTTTTCCTACACTAAATTTATCCCCCACTTTAGTGCGAGGATGAGAACAACAAAAAAATCACACTAAAGTAGACATTAAAGATACTTATGTATGCAACAATGACAAAGATACACAATCATACAACATCAAAGACTAGGAAGATCAATCCTAGACCATTCGATCGACACAGAACACATCTAAGCTTTTGTTTTTGTGCTCACTCTAGGGTAGTGGAACCTTAGGCTATCCATTAGGTGAGTATCCTAAAAGTGTGGCAAATAAGAGATTCATATTAAGCTCCCATACCATATCAAAGCTATCCTCTAGACAACTTCAATAAGGTGTCACAAGGAAAGGCTCCATAGGCAAGAAAGGTGTGTTATGCTAGGTGAACTTGAATTTAGAGGTTTAGGTTCCACATGGCTTAACAAGCTATGTTATGCTAAACACCTATGAACAAGGCAAGGCTCCATAGGCAAGAAAGGTGTGTTATGCTAGGTGGCCTTGAATTTAGAGTTTGAGCTCCATAAGGCTTAACAAGTTGCGTTATGCTAAACACATAAACAATAATGCTAGTAAAAGTTTTTGTTCAAAGGGATTTTTCTTACTTCGTGTAAGGTCTTCTTCTTAGGGAACATCATGCCTAATTTATCCAAGAGAGGAAAATTCAAGAGTAAAAGATTCACAACTTAGGGAGTGTAGTGCGTCACATCACCACTAAGAGGAAAGTCATACTCTAAGAAATATCACACTCTTGGAGGACATCAAACCCATTGATACCACCAAGATAAGGACACATCACAAGAATAAAGGAAATCACACCATGAAACATGATAAATTTCCAAAGATATTATCGATGTATGCCTCCACTTTAAAGTGGTTGCTAACACCATTACTGTGAGGAATTGCTTTAAAGTAGCCAATGTTCAATCTTAAGACATGAGAGCTTACTCGAAAATCCCAATGCCAAGTCATATGCTACCAAAATGAAGCTACATCATAAAAAAGGAAGGAGGGGTTGCCCCCAAAAATACACAAGGGATCTAAGGATTCGGGGTCAGTATCTCTTTGCTACAATGTTGTTATAGAGCTCAGAAATGTCATCATTCCTCAAATACTCATAGAACTAGAAGAATGACACAAAAAGAGTAAAAAAAAAGACAAAATATTTTGAGTCAACATGGAAGAGACCTAAATGTCTCAACGCCTTGTGTCATCCCCAAAAGGAAAACACAAGACAAACAAAAAGATAAAATGTTTATGACATAGAGAAGAATGTACATACAAATAGAGGAAGGCACAAAAAGAGAGAGATACACCAACAAAATAGTACAAAGGATCACATTACACACATGCAATCAGATAAAGAAGCATGAAAAAGAAAATAAAGAAAAATACTATTAAGGCACATGTGAGTCAACCTATAGTAGGTGATCTACATCCCAATCTTGAAAAGTATATATGAAAGGTGGACAACTAGCCAAAGGGACAACATCGAGTGTCGAACTAGGAAAAGAACAAAATTCAAAACTCTTATTAGTAGAATTTTCATTTAAGCTCATGGGAGAGGAAAAAAATATATTTAACTCATTATGCACTTGTTCATCGATCTTTGCAATATCATCATCTATATTAATCACAACGAGAGGTCTAATGACAATATCCATAGAAGTTTTTTCATGTTTATATTGCAGCGAGGGTGAAGAGACATCATACATTTCTTCAAGAAATTTTATATTTTTATTCTATTTGTTTCTCTTTTCTTAGATTTAGTTTGTAACATGTGAGCAATAGTATGACATCTACGCCTATGCTCTCTAACATTTCAGCTTCTTTTCATTTTCTTTTCCATTTGTGATTGTGTAGGAATGGGTTTGTCAACCATAGGTTTCTTTTCTTCTCTTAGGGGAGGAACAAAAGGACCCATAGGAGGTTGTTCAACCACTTT
Organism: Sequoiadendron giganteum; assembly: GCA_007115665.2. Classification (NCBI taxonomy): domain Eukaryota; kingdom Viridiplantae; phylum Streptophyta; class Pinopsida; order Cupressales; family Cupressaceae; genus Sequoiadendron; species Sequoiadendron giganteum. Next base: position 611,933,500 of record CM021109.1, on the reverse strand, counting down.
CTCTTTAGCTTTGTAAACTTGTTTGATTTTAGGAGGGACAACGAGATTGTTTTGATTATCTCGTGGTCTCTTATATGAAATAGGTGAAGAATTTTTAATAGGATGATCTTGGATATTTGGAAGGGATTTTGGTTCAATCATGATTTTGTAAAGGATGGGTGGCTCAATCACGGGTTGAGGCATATTTCTAAGAGATAATTTTGCTATGTGCTTTGCCTTAAACTTTTGATATGCTTTGAAAAAGAAGTTTTCATAGGGTCTAATAGGTTCAATAGGATTGGTCCAAAACAAATCCAATGAAAATTTCCCATGGGAAGACATAGGATTAAAGCCACTATGGTGTACAATAAAGATCTCATTTCCAAAGGGGAACTTCAAACATTTATGCACAACTGATGGGACAACATTCATGGAGCGAAGCCATGGATAGCCTAACTTCACATGAAATTGATTTGAAATAAAGATGATGGTGAATGAGACATTTAATGTTTTCAGACCAACCTTTAGAGGGAGAGTTATCGAGCCCATCACAGAGCAAGAAAAACCATTATGTGTTTTGATCCATGCTTTCAGTCTTTCATATGTATCTCGATAAAGTTCATGCACAAATAGGAATTCTTTAGTGATCACGTTCTCTACACAGATAGGATCAATTAATATCCCATTGGTCGTCTTTTTATTGATTCTTCCAGCTATGTAAAGAGGACCGTCAAGTTCATGTTTGATTATGTCTTTTTTTGAGAAAGCAATATCAAGGGACATTTTGGTTTGGCCCTTACGATTATTAGCTTCAATAAATTTGACCGAGGTATGTATGTTATCATTCTCTTGATATTTGAAGGTCTCATTAATGAGGTAAATGAAGCCACAAAAAAATTGTATTCCCTGTTCACTCTTAAGCATATTTCTTAGATTAGCTAGCATAGGGGCCACATGAGGACACACGATTTAGCATTTTTTAATCTTTCATCTATTATTTTAGTGTTTTCTTGTGGGACATGAATAACGTCATGCACATTGGTTGTAGGTAAGGAAGTAATTGGAAATGAGGTATGTAGGTTGTGATCCATAGGGGGTTGATTATCAACACTAATAGTGAAAGAGTTGGAAAACCCAAGATCCATAATGAATGGTGTATCGTGGGATGACATGAGTCTCGAACTATGTATCACAACAGTATTGCTAATAGGACACTAAGTTTTAAAGCTCATATGAGTTTCATAAACTCAATGTCAACCCAAAATGAAAAGAGGGTAAAATGCAATGTAATGACCTAGGATGTATTATGTAAATGCAATTTTTTAGATTCTAAAAAAGGTAATTTTTTGATTTTGTTATACAAAAACCTGTAAATAATGTCTTGTAAATGAAATTTTGAAATCACATAATGCACTAACTTTATCAAATTAAGCTAAATATGACCAAATTGAAGAAACAAAAATTTTGCAAACAAGAACATAAATATGAGAACGGTAAAGAGAAATACATAAATAAATGTTTAATGCCTAGAAAATCAGAATATGACCTTGATCAATAACTCATTTTCCCTAGGGTGAATGGGTCCTAGGTGAGGGACAAGTTTTTATAAATTTCTAAGTTAATTTCAATGGTTTCTAGATTATGATCTGATATAGCAAGTTGCAGTTTTAATTTTCTATGAAATGAGGATTGAATGAAAATACAAAATGTGACAAAATGACAACCTAGAAAACCTAATTTGATATGAATTTTTGTTTCCATTTTCAAATGCAAATGAATATGATGTAATTCTATGTAAATGATATGCAAGATGGCTGATTTTTTTATATTTTTTAGATTTAAAGAATGCAAAGATGTAATCCTAAAACCATTAAATGAAATGCAAAGTTAAATGCAAACTAGACACCCTAAATGAGACTCAATTCAATGCAAAGAGATTCAAATGAATGAAAGGTCTAAATCTAAGGCGAAAGAAGATTCCAAAATCAAAAAATGCAATGATCAAAGTCAAGGTCACCAAAATGAAACATAGGGAAATATAGGAGTTGGGTGAATGAATGGGTTGGTTCACCACAAAGAACTACTTCCCTAATTTCATTCAAGGAAATGAGATCCAAAGTGACTAACAACCAAAAAGGTGAGTCAAATCAAGGTATGAAGCAAAAAAATTCCTATCTATGAAAGGACAAGGGTATAAACTAAATAGAACATTGGGGAGAAAGATTAAGATCATTAAACAAATTCCAAAACTCAAGCTATACAATGCAAATGAAGAACACTAATCAAATCTCATAGAAACAGTAATCAAAAGGAAAATCTAGAAAGGGGAAAACAATGTGTACCTTTGAGAAAAAGTCACCTTTTGAAGCTCACTGAGGACTCATTCACCTTATGGTGAATGGGTCTTGGCTAGTGTTCTCTAAAATCTATTTTTGGGTTCTCTTATGTTGTGTCTCCATTCCTAGATTCCCAATTTTCCCTTTTGAATAGTTGGAAATAAATTTTGTAGAGGAGTTTCCATGAAATGAAAAAATTTCTTACAACTATGACAACTTTTCATTTTTCTTCAATTTCTCTCAACAAATCTTCCACCTAAAATCTATAATCACACATCAAAGAGAGAAAAATGTTGTTTGTTAGGTGAATGGGGGTTTTCCTTGGTCAAACCCCATTTTGGTAATTAAACCTTGAAATGAAATAGAAAAAAATGAAGGAATGATGAATGAACAACTCTATTTAACAACTCACCAAACCTTAAGTTTTGGTAATTAAACCTTGAAATAAAATAGAAAAGAATAAAGGAATGATGAATGAAAAAATCTATGTAACAACTCACAAAATCTTATTTGAACCTTGGATTGTATATATGTAACTAGCATGAATTGTCTTCAATGGATGTGGATCTTGATCATAAAACTTGATTAGAAATAATGCTTTTGAATACTTTCATAGATCTTGAACTCTACATCATCATATTAGCACAAAAAAATGCATGATGCAATAAATATTTGACATGATAATGGAATCTTTATTGATGCAATAATCTTCAATAATTCTACCCTTGAATGCTTTGAAAAATCTCTTGATCTCATAAAATTTCTCTAGGAATACTTGCATAAAAACTCTATAATCTTAGGGTGAAACATAGTGAAATTACCTCTTACTTATACATATCTTAACATTAATTCCCAAAATTCAAATATCACAAGTCAACATCTGAATATACATTTGAAATCATTGAAAAACCCCCAAAAATATAATTTGAATTTAGGTCCTAGGTGCAAGTGAGGACCCATTCACCCTATTGTGAATGAGTCCTAGGACACTTGCCTAGGACACACATTGCTCAATGTTAAACCTCATGGAATTAATGAATGTTGGATTTATCCCCTGGAAATTACAATTAATTAGGCTTGGATTTGAATTATAGGGGCCAATTAAGGAAAAATAATTTCAATTAATTAATAAAGCCCTAGATTAGTGTGAAAGTGTAAAGGCACACCTTACAACACCAAAAATAAGGCACAATTAAGTATATTATATTAAATAGTCCCTAAACTTAATGTGAATATGTAAAATACTTATTACAACACTAAATTAAGGCATAATTAAGCTTATTTTATTATTAATTATTCATTCCCAAATTAAGTGTGAAAAAAGGGTACTTTTTCCTAAACTACAGTGGGACCTAGTAGAGATTTGGCACCCTACATGCAAGGTGCAAAGGATGATAATGTGACAATTGTCACATGGGAACTCATTTGGGAAGAAGAAAAGATTAAAGTCCCTAAGAGTTGTGCCATGTTGACATGTTTCAATCTAATTTGGAAGTAAGTTTTGGTGGGGTCCACCTTTAACCATATTTCTCTCTTCAAGAAAGTGGAAGCAAGGAAGGGTGACACTTGTCACCTAGGTGCTCATTTGAGCATTAAACATTGTGAAAACCTCAAAGAGTGTTATGATTCCATGTGGCATTGGTTTGACTTATTGACTAAAGATTAAAAGGGAATGTTGCTAAATGGAGACTGATTTGTCACTAGGAGTGACTAGGAGTTAAGGTTGAATTCTAATTTGGCAATTAACTTGATTTTCTCTATGGGATGCCTAACCTGTGAGGTTGCTTGATTTTTGGAGTTTCAAAACTTTCATTTGCTTGCATCTTGTTGCATGTGGTTGCATGTAGCTTCATGTTGCGGTGGTTACTAATTGGTCACTAGGGATTCATATATGTTATCAATTTCATTTTGCATGCAATCAGAGACTTTAGGATTGACAGATGGAAATGTTGAAATCCCATGTATGAGAAGGATATATTGATTCCTTAGTGAATTTGTGTATAAAGAGAGAGTTATAATATTTGTATACCATTATGTTGTTAGATTCACTCTAGTGAAATATAGGGAAAATGATCCCCAAAGTTTTATGTGTTGATTATAAAACCTAGGGATCTTAATAGGTTCTTTTCCCTATGGATTTTATTATGAAAGAGATCACAAGGTATAATATTTGACTTTCAAACTCAATGGTGATTCAATCAAACCTAGATATTAGTCCTTGGGACAATAGGAAAGATCTGAAACCAAATTGAAATGATTTGAAACACTCAAACCAAATGAATGACAAGACCTAATACCTAAAATATAGATTCCCAAATGTATAGAAATGGAAATGATAGCTTGCAAGAAGATCGAAGAAGGGTTTGAAGACATGTACCTATCAATAGAAACTTTTTTTGAGGAGTGAAAAGGGACTCATTCATACCTGGGAAAATGGGTCTCAATCGAGGGCTCCAAAATAACTTTTGACAGTCCTCGCGTACAAGATTTGAGCTTTTGTTTGACACAGGCCCCATTGCCAGAAAGTTGAAAATAAATTCTATAACTTAGTTTATGTGGTTTGACAACAATGATGACAACTTGTCTAGCAATGAAAAAATGATCCTTCAAGATCTCTTCAATTCTTCATCCACCTATAATCTACACATACACAAAGAGAAAAAGTTGCTTTATTTTGTATGGGGGTTTTCCTTAGTCAAAACCCAAGTTTGGTAATCAAACCTTTATAGAAAGATAATGACAAAGGAGAAGGAAATGATGAATGAATAATGATTACTACAACTCACCACCCTTGAATGAATTCCCTTAGAGGACTGAAGCCAAACACATCTCTTTAAGGAACTTGATCTTTCTTTTCTTGATGGATTTGGATACTTGAAATTCTTGGATGCTATAGGATCAACAATGCACATTAGCCTTCAGAAGATGACATGAACACACATAAGCTTGAACATGATGTGAGGATCTTGATTTCTGCAACAAATGACTGATAAATATACTCTTGAATGCTCAATTATGCTCTTGAAAATAATATTTTCTCTCATTAAGTCTTGATAATGTATGTTAGATTTCAAATGATAAAAATACTATATATTTATATATTTTTATCCAATTTTCTGAAATTTAGATTCCAAAAGCCAACAATTGCAAATTAAATTTGAATCATTAAAATGTTGTCAAAAATATATTTAAAAAATGGCTATTGTAAATTAAAGGGGACCCATTCACCCATGGGAGAATGGATCCTAGCCTATAAGTCTAGGACACACATATTCCATGGTGATTTAATTATTAAATGCATTTATTTAATGTCGGTTCTCCTTTCAGAAAACAAGAAAAACAAGGCTTTGGAATGCATAATTTGTCAAGTTAGGAGCTTAATTAAGTCCAATAAATTAAGGAATCCAAACATAATTATCCTTGCCCCCCAAGAATAGAGATAAGGACAACTAAACTAAGGACTATCATGTTGCTACCATGAAAAATATGGTTGTACTTAGGATTGTACCACCATAAATGACAATGATCATAACACATAAAGGTACCAATGCCACATGGGGATGAACAACATGATAGGATGAAAGTCATTGTTCATTAGAGGAATTAGGTGCCTCAACACAAGGAAGATCACCATAATCCTTAAGATATATTTTAGCACTCAAGGCCTTACATTCATTGGTAGAATGACCATGCACTCGATGATATGCACAAAATGAACTTTCATTATAGAATTTATTTCATTTTTTTGGAGGGAGAGATGTCAAGTGAGATTGTAGAAGCCTCAAAAAGGTACTCTCTTAATCAATAGTAGAAGATACTCATTTCTTTTGTGAAAGAGATCTTTCTTTCTTACTACAAGGTGACATACCTACACAAGACTCTTTAGGTTTAGATTGTGAGATTTTGTACTCTCCCAAAAAGGAGGGTGTAAAATATAGTGAACCTAAATCATCACTAAAAAATGTGTTTGAAGAAGAAATATCATGACCATGATGTATATTTTTCCTAGGAGTATTTTGCATGATGACATTGATATTAAGTGAAGGTTCCTTTGATTCTTTTGTTTCTTTTGAAGGACAATAATGAAGACCTCTTACTTGTTCTTGTGTGCTAGATTTGATAGGGACATGAATACCTAATTCTTTAATACCACATCCTTTTCCATTATATCCATGTTGTTTCAAAATTTCGTAATCCCTTCCATAAGGTGCTTTAATTTATTTTGAGGAAGGATTTTTGTCATGATCACTTTTGTCATATGCAGGTGTGTAATTTGTGTTTTCCTTTTCTTTGCTAAAATTTGTGGAATCACATAGTTTTGATGACTTAGATTGTGTTGATATTATGGAAGTTTTTTTCTCTTTTATAATTGAATTGTATGCAATATTGTATTCTCCCATGAATGTAGATATAAAATCTAATGAACCCCAGTCATTGTCCAATAGTTTTGTGATTGATGAAAAGCACTTCTCTTTTTCTTATTCTTGCATCAATTCCAATTTTATAGTTGGTGTCAATTTTCTAAGAGGATTTATCATTCTTGTTTCAATTTTTAAATAGCTCTCAAGTTTAGGATCAACTTTCATGATGCGGGAGAATCCATGGTTATAAGCAATCATGTATCAACCAAAAATGGTTATTTTGTTATAATTTAGTTTGTAGCTATCTCAGTAATTTCTTCGACATTTTACCACATTTTAATTTCTCAATTCATGAAGAAATATATTGGTTCTACATGAGGTCATCTACAACATATCTAGATTCTAGGTGATTTTCATTTGTTTGTAGAAATGTATATCTCTCAAAATTTCACTGTCAATTCTCAAATAGAGCATTATGTGCCAACTTGGCTCAATTGGTTATGTCGACCTTTTTTGGAATGTGCAAAGCTTAATGAAACATCATTCAAGTCCTTTTAGGTCCAAGGGGAACTTTATTTTAGAACCAAAATTTATTTCATTTATCGATGGGTTATCCTTTCATGTTTGAGGCTGACCTGCACGTTTGATCTTGCATTGGGTTTGTAAACCCTTCATGTTGATGCAAATCATACTTGGAGCTTGAGATTCATATTTAAGATCATTTGCAATCCTTTGGAAAATATTTAGGGGAGTTAATTAGGTAGATCATTAGTGGTAGTTCACAACTTGATCCAACCTTCTAGGCTATGGAATGTAATAAGGAAATTCACCAATTGTAATATCTTAAATGCCCTTGTAATAAGCCTATGAGCCTTAGTTATTCTGCATATGAGGTATATGATGCATGTAAGACTGCAAGTTGTTGAATCAATGATTATTCATGTGCATTGAACATTTTTTGTGTTATTTATATTGTGTTTAACTCTGAGCTACATGGTTGGATAGTCCTTTCTTGACCCTCCATTTTTTACTACACCATTTTATCATATAGACCTTGTTTTTGCAAGTGTATTTCATTGGATGACGAAGCATTGAAGGCATTGCATTCATTTCATGAATCTATGGTCCACCCAAGAGGAGATTATATGAAAGATCATGGGGCATGACATGGATATGAGTTTACAAAGTAACCCTACCAAATTTTATAGGCAATATTATCACACCAAGTGGTTGCTTTCCCACATTATCAAAACCATGAATAAATAAATAATCTGCTTGAATTTTAGTCTTTTCCACTCCAATTTTATCCAAAAGATTTAAACTACAAACATTGAGTGTCAAAACATTATTAATGAGAGTACACTTAATTCCAAACTTGCTAATGCTAGCCACTATCATCAAAGAATCATTTTGTTTATGTATTTCCAATGGAGGTAATTCACTTTGATGAAAGAAAATTTCCAAATTAGGCTTATTTATATTCTCAATCCAAGCTCTATTGCATCATTTGGTTACACACTAGGAGGGATAATGAATTTTTCCAAAGCAGTTTGGAGCATGCCATGGTAAAGAGTTGATTCTTGAATCAAATCCCATAAGGATATCTTAGCAGGAGTTACATTTTTTTCAACAAGATCATATTCTCCACCACTACGCTATTGGATATTAGGTGTGGGTGGGAGGTATGGTTGAGGCAAAGGAAGGGATGTTGGAGTTTGTCTTGGTTGTGTTTTATTCCTAGTGTTATATGTGTGAGCAACAACATGATAACTTGATTTTTATGACACATGATTACTAGTAAGTTGTTGTGCAAAACTTGTGATATGGCCACGAGGTTTAGGAGGTTCAAAAGGAATCTTAATGTAGCATAAAAAAAAGAGTCCTTTGGCTTATTTGTACTCGTTTGGGTCCTCCTTGCGGATTTTAGTTTAATGTTGCCTTGATTTAGTGTTTTAATGTGGATAACACATTCACATTAGGTCTTGGGCCCTTGTGAACTAATGTATTTTAATGGTAAGTTGTAAATCAGTTAATTAAGCATAACAAACATAATTTCAATCATAATTTATCTTAACCTTGTCTTATTTGGTGTGTTGTAAAGTGTTTTAACACACTTTTAGCCTCCTCTAGGCTTGTCATTAATATTTGGGATTTCTTAAGCTTTGATTGGCCCTATTTTGCATCCACAAGCCTTGTTTATTTGTATTTTTGAGGATAATCCCAACAAAAGGAATTTAAAATATCAAAATCCCGAAAACCTGCCTCAAATTCCTAAGGTGGGACTCATTCGCCATTCTAGGCAAATGAGTCCCCTTAGGTGGGACCCATTCGCCTAGGGTGGCGAATGAGTCCCTCTTAACGCAAAATAAAATTTAATTTAAATTTTTGGTAGAATTTTATTCTCCAAGATCCAATGTCGGCTTGTAGTGTTGTAATTTTAGGAATTCTTGCATAATTGGGTATAAATACAAAGTTATTTCACTCATTTTCACCTAAGACTTTTGTGAGAGCATCCTTATAGAAAATTGAGTTCACAAGAGCATTTGAGCAAGAGAATTCAAGGATTTCAAGGGAAGATTATCAAACATTCAAGAGCATTCTTCAAGCATCAATCATAATGTCAAAGATCACATTCTTCATGTTTTTTAGTGTGCTCACAATATGTACTATTCATGATACAAGCAAGATTTGCATTCAAGATCTATCAACATCAAGAAAGAGTGAAGAACCACATCCATTGTAGCCATTTCGAGCATAATTGCAACACTTTATTGCTAGGGTTTGGTGAGTTGTGATATTACCTTTTGTTCATTCATCATTCTTCCTTTACATTTTCTTTCATTTCAAGGTTTAATTACCAACAAGGGGTTTGACCAAGGCAAACCCCTATTCTCTAACCCCACAACCACTTTCCCCTTTCTTTGCATGTGATTTGTAGGTCTAGGTTGTAGATTTATCTAGGAGAAAGATTGGAAAAGTTGTCATCAAGTTGTCAAAGAAATTCAAAGTTGTCAAAGTTGTGAACAAGCCTTGGAGAAGCTTAGAGAAGGTCTACAAGCTAAATTTTACAGTTTTGGACCCGAATCTGAATAAGGAATAGAAGAGAAGATTGAGAGCTACATGATCTTGTTTTTGAATTTCTAGAAATCTAGAAGTGGACTGATTCACCACTATTTTAGAATGAGTCCCACTATACCTATCTATCAGGGATTTTGTAGATTTGAGTACCCATTTGTCTGAAATCTATTCTGGCACAATTTACCGAAAACTAGATTGATTTTCCCAACTTGGCGTATGAGTCCCAGTTAGCTCCAATAGTGGATTTTTCAAGTTTGAAGATCTCCATTTTGCCTTCTTCAAGTTTATAGGTGCACATTTCTAGTGTTACAGTTTGCTTTCATTTCTAGGTCATCTTGCATACTACACTATATTTTCAAACATCTTCTTTTCCATGTTTATACTTGGTGGTTGATGGCACTCTCAAATTTTGCAAATTTGAGATGCCTATTTTAAAAATTTTGCTTCCGCACTTTCAAAAGTGCACCTGAAGAATTTATCTTGGGGACCCACTTTGGAGGCTTGTAATATGAAGCCTGTTGATTGTCGTGTAAAACTCATTTGCAAACATATTCAATTGACCTATATGAGCAAGCATGTCAATTTTCAGCTTTCAACGATGAGTTTTGATAGTTTCGAAAAGTGAAGCTGGAGGGTTTTGACACTGTTCTGCTGTTTGCAAACTGTTGGTTTTGCAAAGTTGCATCCTGTTTGAGCTTGGATTTCGCAACCAGTTGATTTTCATGTCAGAACAAATGTTTTTTTGTATTCTCCACACCTAAATGATCTCACATCTCAGTTTTCAGAGCCTCGTGATCTGATTTTCTATTTTTAGCAGATCGAAACCGAATGCAGTTTGTTCAGTTTTGCATCTGCATTCTTGACAACCTTTTTGAGTGATCAACTTTGATCATTAATAAATTTTGACCGATGATGATTCAAGAAAATTCCTTTCGCACACGTGCTCAAGGTACCTTAATGTTCCACTATGTTTTAAGGCAGCTCGTTAGGAGGTGATTCACTATTTTTACAAATTGGCAGTTGAGTCAGTTTCAATTGGTTCAGAACAGCTGTTGTTTCAGAAAGGCTTGACTGGGCAACTTTGCCGATTAATATCCGGTTCCTTGTGTTTCCTTTTTCTGAGACATTTTCTGCATTGTATTCTCAGGTCAAATGACTATATGCTTGCAAGTTTTTATGGTTTCACAAGGTTGTTTGACCAGTTTCCTAGATTGATTCCTGAGGCAATTGGGTTAGTTTTGCCCACTTTCCAAAAGTGTCAGAAACCTGATTTTGATGAAGACCCAATTCATTTTTCAACTTCAGAAGTATTCAAAAGGCAGTATCAGATTGTTTGAGGGTAAAACTTGTTTGAAAACAATTTTTTTTTTAGCCGGACCCACATGGGGCCCGACATGCTTTGCACAGTTACAAAGTTCTTTGAATGAAACTTTCCAATCTAGGTTGCGGGAGCAATAAATGGCAGTGCATTGGCAAGGTAGAAATTTCTATCAGTTGTTTACATCAATGCTTGTTAACCAATATCCCTATAGTTTGAAATTGCAGATGATTTGTGAATGCCTTCAAGCATGCTACCATTGAGAAGTTTGAATCAAAGTATAATGTTTTTGATCTAAAGCATAAATAATGGAAGTCTCTTACTATATGAATGTACATCTATTTGTAGCCATGGCTTGGGTTTGGAATAGAATTGCAAATAGTGATTGTTTCGAAGTGAAGGAAATAATTAAAGCGAACAAGTGAATTAGATGAAATAGTGAAAAGTACAACATAATGAATTCATGAAATATTATGATGGTCTTTACACCCAATATGACATAGGTGGCTTACCCCTTAGCAGCTCAACATGTTGTAAAAGTAATGAATTTTGTGAGGACATTAATTCAAGTAGCCTTAAAAGAATGAATGAGGTTACACTAGATCCTATTTCAGCTTCTTTTGTAGAAACTCACATGATGATAATGGCCATGATAATGTAAAAAATGGGATTGATCAGAAACTGTGAGGAAAGTGATGGAAAATACAAAGATGAATATGCAGCTCGTGGATGTTATGAAGCTAATGAGTGGAAAAGATTTAGGAGGGCGACACACTTGGGATTGTGAATGGTAGTATATGCCTGGCATGAATTTGTTTGAAAGGCGTTACAAACTTTTGAGCAAATTGGATTGAAAAATGTCTGCTGCAAGACACATTAGCATAGAAGTGTGAAAAAGTAAGCCACTGACCCAAAGAAGACATCCACTAGAGCTTGCAGCAGTGCCATCAAAAGGCATAAGGGGCCCAACCAACATTCTAAAAGGCAGCAAATGCATGATGAATGGGTGCCGCTAGTGTGCCATCTGAAATGAATGAACCACATTTGAAAGGAGGGCAGTGGCCAGAGGAAGCAAAGAGGAGAGTGCGCAGGCTTGGGACAGGATTTGCGCATGGAGAAATGTAGAGGCATCATGGAGCCCGTAGACATGTTGATAAGGCTTCAAAAAATTTTAAACAAATGCAAATGGCAAGTGCAATCAATATCAGGTACTGTCAAGCAAATTGTAAACCCATGCCATGAGAGGAACAAAGACAGAGGAGCTTGGGCACAGGTGAGGAGAAGACCAAAACCAGAGGAAACCCGTGGGCAATGGAGGAAGTGAGGGCCCGCACAATGCAAGGAGGAGGACACTATGTGAGCAACATGCAATTGGGAGGTGAAGGGTGCGGCGAGATGAGGAATTGCAGGGTACACATCCATCAAATGATGGAGGAGGCTCGATGGAGGAGCATGGCCATGAGCAGAGCACGGGAGCTTGCAAAAAATGAATTTAGGGCCAACCTCGTTGACCTCGCAGGATTTTGATGATGACATCAAAAGTCTTGCGAGGTGTGTGAGAAATTGCGGGAGGAGCCATTTTTTTTTTTAAAAATTAAATGGTGTTTGATTAAAAACAGGGTGGGCCCGGGTGAAATAAGGCACAAGCATTTTCAACCTTTGCTCGCAAGCCTCGCAGGAGTTTTGATGTTGTTGCTAAAAAGCTGTGAGGTGTGCGAGAATGCATGGAGGGTGGGCCCATTGTAATTTTTTAAAATGGATAAATATTTGGAAATAATTTGTCTGTGGAGGAATGTGTTTTAATATTTTAAGTGCCCGTGAATTCTTTTTAAGTAATTTTTTTACTTGTGAGTGAAATCTCAAATATTTCACTATGGAATGAAAAATGTGAATGGAGGTGGAGTATTTTTATCCACGGGGGTGAAAATATTTTAATATTTTCATTGGACAAAGTGAATTTAAATATTCACCATGGGTATCATGTAAAATTATTTTTACATTTATTTCATACTTGGGGGCATAAGCAAAGTGAATTTAATATTCATTTTATTCACTTTATGATTGAATATTCTGTGTTGAGCTGAAAAGTGAATTTATTCACTTTGTAAACAAAGGTTATTATTTGCTAAAGTATTGTTTCAACAAATAAAAGACAAAAACAAAATTTTGCACAGGAAAAGGCTAAGATAGGAGCAGCTGGATAAAATAATGAGATTCTCCACTTGGGCATGTTTTCAGTTACTGGGCAATGATGTGCTGAGGCACTTGGAGGGAATAAGTTTTTTGTTGCAAAGGAAGGAGAGGAGATATTCTTTTCAGTTTGATCAAACTGGTGAATGGAGTTTCCAGATGGCATTTCCAGATCGAATATAGGGCTGCTCCTACTTGCTTCTCTTCTTCTATATCTTCTATTATTCTCTCATTGTAAAGGGTTCTGAGTTTTTGTATTGGGCTGGGTAGATAGAGAATTGTATTTTCTGAGTCATTGTTTGAGTCTGTAAGCTATAATTTTGTGAATTCATGAGTAAATACAACCAATTTATGCAAATAACATCATGAAAGTGTTTGCATATTCATGAATGTCTTTAGATTGTCTCCATATTTGTACACTTTGAGTCATGTAAATTCAATAATACAAAGTGTCTTTGAGTTTATCATCTCAAGTTTCATGAGATTGTTGTATATGTTCATTGTTATGTTTCAAAGAAATGGTTAAAATGCTTTGAGCAGGTGATTGTGATTTCAGGTGTCCAGATGGGATTTGATAAGAAGAATCTGATTGATAACAAGAGAGGGATTGTTGGTGCAAGACACTAACAGTTGATGCAAACCATCAACAATTTAAATCCATTGGTTGAAGACTGTTTGCTAGGAAATTTGTTTTATGTGTTTGACTCCATGGCCCAAAACTGGCACTAATCTATTTTTCAGTTTGTGCATCTCAGGAACAAATTTAAATGCAAAATCATTCTAATCTTACTATTTGGTTGATTGTGTGTCCTGCTTTCCAATGGCTGAGAGAGGGTTGAGTTACTAAAAATTTATCCAAGTTTGAAGTTGCTAATGCCTCCCTTAGTGTATTTTCATTGGGAATTATCTGCTTTATAAAGCAATGTCAGTGTATGAGTGAATTAAGTTTTGGGCATTGTATAGGTTTACCCACGTTGGTCCTGCAGAGCCATAAGTGTAGGAGATGTCAGTCTTTGACTGAATCTTGTCAGTTGGCCACTAGCCTTTGTGGTTCTTTAATATAGGGGTTGGCTACCTCTTAGAGAATTGCAAATCCTATGTGGGAAAACACACCAACAGTGGTGAACCCCTCATTTCTTATCATTCAGCCCCCTTAAAATATTACCTTTTTCATATTTCAATCTCATTTGCTTTGAAATCTCAAGGGTTTTTCTTGATTGAACCACCCAAGTAAGAAAATTTACCTCTCTTTTTAGGTCCAAAACCTTAGAAGCCCTGAGGAAGGTGAACCATTTTGTTCGGTTCATTTTGGTGAACCTGCGTTTAGAGCATCATAATTCTAATTTGGAGTGCATTTACATCCTAGATTTAGCTTGCATTAACATTGCATTAGGGTTTGCATTGGTTAATTTGCATTAGTGAAAATCTCATTTAGCTTGCATTATTGTACTTAATTCCATTGAAAATCAGTAAAATTATGCATTTGCATAAAAAAACATAAAAAGCTTAAAATTCAATTCAAAAATTCTAAAAAAATTCTAAAAAATTAGTACCTGGACTCATTTGCCACCTTGGGTGAACCAATCCCTTTGCATATTTTGTATTGCATTTCCTATCATTTATCGTTTAGATTCTGGGTTTCTATTTTCAGTTATTGTCTTTGTGTTTCAATTTCCAAAATTTCTATCTCATTGCATTTAGCTTACATTCATCTTGTGCATTGCTTAAAATTCAAAATTGCATTCACAACATTGTTGCATAGTTTAGAATCTAAAAGTCACATCATGGATATGTGCTTTGGAAAACTTTGGATGTCCTTAAAGTCCTTAGTACATGTGTCAAGTTGTGCCTTCAGAAATGATCCTAATAACACTGAAATCAATCATGCTCACTCAAATCCTAATGCATGTCCTCCTCGTGATGCTGACATCAAGAAGATGATGACAACGTGAATAGGTTCTTAATAAATTGTCTTAACAACCTTGAGGCCAACACATCATTTTATTCATCCATGAACCAACTAAAACCTCCTACCATACTACCTCTTGAGATGTTTGGTTACCTACATCCCGAAATAGAAGTTGAACCTAAGTTCCCTATAATAGGTGAACCTAGTTCCTCTAAGCAAATAAAAACTCACCCATTTTATGATAACAAAGTAAAAAACACTCCTATCAATCTTCAAGAAACATATGGAAAAGGCTTCATAATCTTGAGCAAACAAGGGTGCGATACAACAAGTGAACATGAAATTCATCAACTCCTAGAACAAATACCAACTGAGGAAAATACAAAGGGGATAGGATATCAAGATCCCCCTCGCAACAAACATGTTCCTAAAGAATACCTAAGGCTTCATAGTGATTGTATGGTTATATTAGATCATCATCCCAATTTGAATGTTCTTATTCCTCAAGAAAAGCCAATAATTCATAGCAATGAAAGGATATCCTTAGGTCCTCCACTACAACCCTCAACTAGAGAAGTTGGTGAAACTAGAAAACACAAAAGGCCTTACATGTTACAAAAAATACAACCACCTCACCCACCACTTGAAATTGAACGAAAACTACAAATGATTCTCAACAAAGGATTCACAACATTGCCTCCTATGAATAGATTAGTCCTCTATCCTAAGGATGCTACAATCCCACATTGCACATATCATCAAGTTCTCAGACATAGTACTGAAGAGTTTCATGCATTCCAATTAATATTAAAGAAATTTCACTTTGATGGAAATTAATGCCATCGTGTTCAATTTCCTAGCATTGTTTCCCACCTTGTCATGTAATAGTTGTAGAACATCCTATTCTCACTATTACATGACATTTCCCATCACATACCTCAGCTCATTCTTGTCTCACACTTAGTGGGGGCATGAAGTTGATAGCCTTGTCCTAGTAATGCATTTGTTCTTGTCCCTTGGGTTCATCATTTCCCTTTCTCTTATACAGACTGAGATTGGGAGGTGGATGAATTGATCGTAGGTTGAATTTGATTTAGGAGAATCCTTGGTTCTTGGCAATCTTGCATCAACCAAAAAATATTTCATTTAGTCTTGTTCTTATTCTACTCTTGTTGTTGATCAAGTTGGTAGATCTAGTATTTCTTCATGTTTGCTCTCTAGCTCTCGCGTACCTATGGTTTCATCGTGGATATGCTCAATTGCCTCATTCCAAGTTTTTAGCTTGATTGTATCTTTTCCCAGCAAGTTATCACTTTTGGATTGAGTGACAGTTTTGGAACTGGCCCTAGAATAATTTCAAAACCTAACGACTAGTTTGATCGATCATGGATCCTTCCCGTGAGTTGTGGATCCTCGCGGTGTGTTTTGATCTATTCCATGGAGTTTCCCCAACCTTAATCTTAGGTCCACACTTCATCATGTGCATCTACCATGAAAGAAATTCAAATTTGAGGCCAACTTCTTCTTGCACATGTTACGTTTCCTTCATTAGAGATTTTAATGATCTTTGGCCGACATGGATGTTTCGTGACCCACAAATATGATATAAAGCTTGTTATGAATCATGAGGACAAAAATCAATCAAGAAAAAGTAGAATAAGATGTATATATAATTTGATCTATAGGATTTTCACTCGCATGTATGAGCATTGTATTTTCATCATGTTATATCAGGCTTGTGAGTTGAATCTATAAGCCCGGATGTGGCCGACTATATGTAATCGACATTTTTGATAATAATAATATTTGTGTCTGCATTTTCTTCTATGTTTTGTGTTGTTTTCATTGTGTTACTCTAGCTACATGGTCTGGATTGTTCTCTTTGAGGACCTTCCTACTATGACTACACCAGAATGGTATCAAAGTGAGATTTGTTCCTTGCGAGATTGTCAGAGTTTGCATATTCTTGTTAAAGAGTTTTTGTGGGGTGGTGGACTGAGGATCTGACCTACAACTATAGAATACTTGTGTAAATATGGTGGGAAGAATAAATGGTAGAGGAAATGGAGCACATGGAAATGCAGACCTAGTTTTAATGGAGATGTTGAGAGGAATTTCTACTAGATTGAAAGCAGTTAAAACGACACAAAGGAGAGGTCGACCAGTTGATGATATGAGTGATGAAGAAGTAGAAGAACATGAAGAAGTTGCAAGAGAAGAGCAACCTGGCCTTGATCAGGGAGAAGAAAGGTTCATAAGAGCCCTAACCAGAGTAAACACTAAACCACATTTCAATCCACTAGATTATAATGGTAAGTTGGATTCAAATGAATTGCTAGATTGGATAAAAAAGATGGAAAATTACTTGGATTTTGAAGGTACCCTAGAAGATAAGAAGGTGAAATTTTCTTGTAAAAATTTGAGAGGACATGCATCCCTTCGGTGGGAAAATTTACAAATAGATAGGCAAAGAAAAGGAAAGGAGAAGATAAGATCATGGGATCGGATGGTAAATAAGCTGAAGATAAAGTTCATACCTACTGACTATTAGATTCGTTTGTTCAAGAAGTTGCAGAATCTGAGACAAAAGGAATCAAGTGTGACAAAGTATACTAAGGGGTTCTATAAGTTGAACATCAGATATGAACATTCAAAGGATGAGATCAAGCAAGTAGCCAGATAATTATTTGAGGTCATCTATACAAGATGATATCAGTTTGATTAAGTTGTTGAGTGTGGAAGAAGCATATCAATGTGCCCTAAAAGTAGAAGAGAAGCTAAAAAAAAGACATGAGTAGAGATAGAGAGGAAGAGATGGAAGATTTTAGAGAGGAATAAATTTTACTAGAGCAAGAAGAGGATCTTTTCTAGATCAGATTAAGGATAAGAAGGTCAGTAAGAATGAGAATTCATACCGAAGAAATGATGGAAATTCATACTGAAGAGGAGGGTATGGTGGTTACCAAAATGAAGGATATAGAAAATATGATAGAGGATAGGAGAAAATATTATTTTGGGGGAAATTGTTTCAAATGTGGTGGAGGAAATAAATCCTTTGAATGCAAATAGGGAGAGACAAACAAAAAGACTGAGAACAATAGAAGAACAACCTTTATTGAGGAGCATCATGCCGTAACACCTAATCAACCGAAAGAAGAAGTGTTGGTGAATTGGAGAAGGAACCGTTGCAGAGAATGAATTTATTTTGGACCAGATGCAAGGTGGTTGGTAAATGTTGTAAAGTAATAATTGACAATGGAATATCAAAGAACCTAGCTTCTAAAGAAATGGTGACTAAATTGAAGTTGGAAATATTGAAACACCCAAACCCCTATCAGATAGCTTGGATTGAAGATGAGCATAAGATACTGGTAAGTGAACAATGTTTGGTGAAACTGAAAATAGGAAATTATCATGATGAAGTTTTGTGTGATATCATGCCTATGGATGTATGCCATATTTTGTTAGGAAGACCTTGGTAGTATGATAGATAGGATATTCATGATGGAAAGAAGAACATATACACTATGGTTGCTAATGGGATGAACCAAACTTTGTTACCCTTGGAGGATGTTCCTAAAGTTGAGGTTTGCATGACTGCTAGAATTTGCTTGCATGGAAGAATATTTTTGGATGGAATGAGACATGAGAACATGTGTTATGCCTTGGTGACTAAGAGGGTTGAAGAATTGAAGCATGTAGAAGGAAAACCTAAGGAGATAAAGGAATTTCTGGTAGAATATAAAGCTATCATTTCAGATAATGTACTTGATGGATTGTCACTTGTAAGGAGTATTAGTCATTGCATGGACCTGATTCGTGGAGCTAGTTTACCTAAAAGAGTAACACACCGGATGACACTGATAGAGAATGAAGAATTGAATAGAAAAGTGCAAGAGTTGTTGAGAAAAGGTTTGATGAGAGAAAGATTAAGCCCTTGTGTAGTACCTATAGTGCTAGCACCTAAGAAGGATGGAGAATGGAGGATGTGTGCAGACTCTAGAGCCATAAACAAGATCACAGTGAAGTATAGATTTACTTTGCCCCAGATGGATGGCATTATGGATTTTTTCAGTGGAGATAAATACTTTACAAAGATAGATTTAAAGAGTGGATATCATCATATTAGAATCAGAGAAGGGGATGAGTGGAAGACAACATTCAAGACAAATGAAGGATTGCACGAGTCATTGGTGATGCCTTTTGGATTAACAAACACACCTAGTACTTTCATGAGGTTGATGAATGAAGTATTGAAGAGATTCTTGGGTAGGTTTGTGATTATCTATTTTGATGGCATCTTGATTTTCAGTAAGACTAGAGAAGAAAATTTGTTACATATAAGACAAGTTTTGCAGAGGTTGAGGGAAGAGCAGTTGTTGATAAACATCAAGAAGTGTAGTTTTATGAAGGAGGAATTGGTATATCTTGGGTTTGTGATATCTGTGAATAGATTGAATATGGATCTTGAGAAGGTAGGAGAAATTGTTGAATGGACTACACCTAGAAGCATTGGAGAGGTAATATCATTTCATGGATTGGCTAGTTTCTATTGAAAGTTCATTAGGAATTTCAATTCCATTTGCAACCCTATGACATAAACAATGAGAGAAGATAGGAAGAATTTTAGATGGACATTTGGAGCAGAAAAAAGTTTTGAGTTGTTAAAACATAAGGTGACTAAGAAGCTTGTGTTGGCTTTACCAAAATTTAGTAAGGTATTTTAGGTAGATTGTGATGCAAGTGGGAATGCAATTGGATTAGTGTTAAGTCAATAAGGAAGACCGGTAGCCTATTTTAGTGAGAAGTTGAATGATGCAAGGGAAAGGTATTTAGTGTATGATCAAGAGTTTTATGCAATAGTTCAAGGCTTGAAGAAGTGGAGACATTACTTGTTGTCTAAGGTGTTTTTGTTTTATATAGATCATCAGGCTTTGCAATACTTGAACAGTCAAGGTAAGTTAAATCAGAAACACATGAGATGGGTGAAATTCTTGTAGAGTTATACTTTTTTTTTGAAACATAGGAGTGGAAAGTCAAATAGATTTGTTGATGCTTTGAGTAGAAGAAGGAATTTATTGACACAAATGAAAGTGGAGGTATTAGGATTTGATGAATTGAAGAACTTGTATGAGGAAGACCTGAATTTTGCAAAACCTTGGAGAGCATGTAAAGAACAAGTTTTGGAAGATAGAAGTTAGTGGTTGGATTATTTTATTTAAGAGGATATGTTGTTCAAAGGAAATCAATTATGTATACCCCTAAGTTCAATAAGGGATAATTTGGTGAAAGAGAAACATAGTGGAGGATTGGTAGGAAACTTTGGAATTGATAAGACAATAGCATTGGTAAGTGATAACTACTTTTGGCCACAGATTCATAAGGATGCTAGGAAATTTGTGTAGAGTCGTAGAGTTTGTCAAGTTGCAAAAGGAGGTGGTCAGAATGTGGGATTGTATAAACTTTTGACAGTTCGAGAAAGACCTTGGGAGGATATAAGCATGGATTCCATACTTGGTTTTCTGAAGACACGAAGAGGTAATGATTCTGTATTTGTGGTGGTAGAAATTTTTTCCAAGATGTCACATTTCATACCTTGTAAGAAGACAGCATATGCAGTACATGTTGCCGAATTGTTTTTCAGGGAAGTGGTCAGATTGCATGGATTACCTAGGAGTATTGTTTGAGACAGAGATACTAAGTTTGTTGGTTACTTTTGGAGGACACTTTGGAAGAAGTTGAAGACAGATTTGAAGTTCAGTTCTACTTTTAACCCACAGATTGATGGACAGACAAAGGTAGTGAACAGGAGTTTGAGAAATTTGCTGAGATGTTTGGTTGGAGAGAAGACCAAAAGTTAGGATTTAGCCCTTGTACAAGCAGATTTTTCCTATAATAATTTAGTGAATAGGAGTACAAGAAAGACACCTTTTGAGATTGTTATTGGAGTTCATCCTAGAGGTATATCAGAATTGTGAGACATCAATAAAGAGGATAAAAGGAGTGCAAAAGAAGAGGAATTTATAGAACATATGAAGAAAGTGCATAATCAAGTGAAGAAACATTTGGAAGATATGAACTGAAAGTATAAGGAGTGAGAAGATGAAAAGAGGAGGCATAAGGAGTTCAAAGTTGGAGATGAAGTAATGGTATATTTGAGGAAGGAAAGATTCCCAGTTGGCACATATAGTAAGCTCAAGATGAGGAAGTTTGGACCCTGTAGGATTTTGGATAAGTTTGATTCAGGTAATGCATATGACATAGAGTTACCAGATAACATGGGTATATCACCTATAATCAACATTGTAGATCTTCATCAATACCATGAAGCATAATTCAGTGAAGACAGTAAATAAAAATTGGAAGAACAACTTCCTAAACAACAATGAGATGGGATAAAAGAGATTTTAGATGTTAGAGATGGGAGAAAGACTCATGGAAGACAATACAAAGAATATCTGGTGAAGTGGAAAGGTAGAATAGTGGAGGATTCTTCTTAGATTTCTCAGTCTAAGGTAGACCGTATTGGTTTCCCTTTGGCCCTAGAAAAGTGAGGGACTCACTTTTCATTAACCCCAAATTTCTGATGCAAGATAATCCTTGGTTTTTGGCAATCTTGCATCAACCAAAAAATATTTTCATTTAGTCTTGTTCTTATTTTGTTCTTGTTCTTGGTCAAGTTGGTAGATCCTATATTTCTTCATGTTTTCTCACCAAATATCGTGTACATATGGTTTCATCGTGGGAATTATCAATTACCTTATTCCAAGTTTTTATCTCGATTTGATATTTTTCCAGCAAGTTATCACTTTCGGATTGAGTGACAGTTTTGGAACGGGCCCTGAAATAATTTCAAAACCTAACGACTAGTTTGATCGATCGCAGATCCTTCCCATGACTTGCAGATCCTCATGGTGTGTTTTGATCTATTCCATAGAGTTTCCCTGACCTTAATCTTAGGTCCACACTTCATCATGTGCATCCACCATGGAAGAAATTCAAATTTGAGGCCGACTTGTTCTTGCACATGTTACGTTTCCTTCATCAGAGATTGTAATGATCTTTGGCCAAAACAGATGTTTCTTGACCCAAAGATATGATATAAAGCTTATAATGAATCATGAAGATAGAAATCAATCAAGACAAAGTAGAATAATATGTATATAGAATTCAATCTGTAATATTTCCGCTCGAATGTATGAGCACTATATTTTGATCATATTTTATCAGGCCTGTGAGTCGAATCTTTAAGCTCGGATGTGGCCGACTATATGTAATCAAAATTTTTGATCATAATAATATTTTTATTTGCATTTGTCTCTAGATTCTTTGTTTCTTATGTTGTGTTACTCTTGCTGCATGGTCTGGATTGTTCTCTTTGAGGACCCTCCTACCGTGACTACTGTAGATTTGCATTTTCCTTACTAGTCTTTTGTATTATTTATTTTTCATTTTAATTTTGTGTGATTGCATGTGCATGATGTGATCCCCCATGACATTCTATTTTTTCTTTCTCTGTGACATTCCTCTATTTGTACCTTCATTCTTCTCTATGTCATGCATCTCTTTCACCTTTGCATCTTTATCTTTGTCTTGTGTTTTCCTTTTGGGGATGATGCAAGGTATCAAGACATTCATCTCTCCTTCATGTTGAACCAAAAGGTTGTCCTTTTTATCTTTCCTTTTCATTGCATCTTTATATTTTTCTTGTGCTTTCCTTTTGGGGAGACACCAAATTTCGAGACACCCTATGTCTCTTCCATGTTGACTTGAAAGTTTTTTCTTTGTTTTCACTCTCTTCATGTCATTATTCCAGTTCTATGCGTATTTGGGGAATGATGATAGTTATGAGCTGCTTAAAAACATTGCAGCAAAGAACATATTGACCCCAAATCCTTAGATCCCTTATGTGTTTGGTGTTTTTATTTCGGGGGAAACCCATGTCTTTTCTTTTCTCTCATATGATGTAGCCTTACTTGGAAAAATATGACTTAGCATAAGGATTTCCAAGTTGGCACTCATGTCTTTCTTCTTGATTGCAATTTTTATTTTCTACTTTAAAGTAATTTCTCACAACATGGTGTTTAGAAATTCGTTTAAAGTGGGGGCATACATTGGCATCATTTCTTTTTTATTTTTCCTTTTCATGGTTCCTAGTGCAGCCTTCTTACTTCATACCATGTTTTTTCATTTTTTGGATGACATTGGGTGTAATGTCCTTCATGAGCATTATTTTTTTAGCATATTACATTCCTCTTAGTGGCTTGATGTGACACACTACATCCCCTAAGTTGTGAATTTTTTATTCTTTGATTGGTCCTCTCTTGGAGACACTAGGCACAATGTTCCCTAAGTTAAAGACCTTGCATGAACTAAGCAAGACTCCTTTGAACATTTCATTTTGCATTTTTTTATATGGTCATCATGCATAACAAATTTTGCATACCTATGGATCCATCTTGTTTGTTCATGAGCTCCAAGCATACAAAGTTTTGCTTGTCTCATGAAGCTCAAAATGTCATTTTGTGTGGTGCTTTATTAAAGTTATCAGGAGGTATAAATTTGGTATGGTTGAGTAGGAAGCCCAATTTGAGGCATGACTTTCCCCATAGCCACTTGCATGTGTGTGTGAGTACATACCAGCCATGAGTGTATGTGCCTCACCTTCTTGGACTTCTCACCCAATAGACAACATGGAGTTTCATAACCTCAAAGTGAGTATGCATTCTTTTTCCTTAGAAAAATATCCTACATCTGATCCACATCACGATGGAAAAATGGTCGAAGCTTGATCCAACTTTCTCCTTTATTTCTTTTTCATGTTTGGTAGTGTATGATTGGCTTGGTTTCTATTCTTTATATCATGTTCATGTGTGTTCCTTTGTGCTTATGTTGGTTTTCCATGGGATCTTGATCCTGGGGATTAATCATCCCTCTTGATCATTGTCATCTCATCTTAGTAGAATGGGTACATTGGAACCCCTCTTGATGCATGTTTGTCTACTTTAGTGTGAGTTTTAAGCAAGTTCCTCATCTTACTAAAGTGAGGGCTAAATGTAGCATCGAAAAAAGGGTCCCTTGGAGTTTTCACAATCGTTTGGGTCCTCCTTGTGGATTTTGGCTTAATGTTGCCTTGATTTAGTGTTGTAATGTGGATAACACATTCACATTAGGTCTTGGGCCCTTGTGAACTAATGTATTTTATTGGTACCTTGTAAAGGTGTTGTAACACACTTTGAAAAATTTCTAGAGTTTTATCAATTAATTAAGCATAACAAACATAATTTCAATCATAATTTATCTTAACCTTACCTTATTTGGTGTGTTGTAAAGTGTTGTAACACACTTTCACATTACTCTAGGTTTTTCATTAATATTTTAGCTTTCTTATGCTTTGATTGGCCCCATTTTGCATCCACAAGCCTTGATTATGTATATTTTTTAGGATAATCTCAACAAAAGGCATTTAAAATATCAAAATCCCAAAAAAACACCACAAATTTCCAAGGTGGGACTCATTCACCATTATGGACAAATGATTCCATTTTAATTCAAAATTAGATCTAATTTAAATCTTTCGTGGGACTTTATTCTCCAAGATCCAATGTCGGCTTGTAGTGTTGTAATTTCAAGAATTCTTCCATAATTGGGGATAAATACAAGGTTCTTTCACTCATTCTCACCTAATACTTTTGTGAGAGTATGCTTATAGAAAATTGAGTTCACAAGAGCATTCGAGGCTTTCAAGGGTAGATTATCAAGCATTCAAGAGCATTCTTCAAACATCAAACATCATGTCAAAGATCACATTCTTCATGTTTGTTATTGTGCTCACAACTGTGATGTAGAGTTCATGATCCAAGAAAGCTTTGCATTCAATATCTATCAACATCAAGCAAGAGTCAAGAACCACATCCATTGAATCCATTTTAAGCATAATTGTAGCACTTTATTGCTAGGGTTTCGTGAGTTGCAACATTACCTTTTTTTCATTCATCATTCTCCCATTACATTTTCTTTCATTTCAAGGCTTAATTACCAACAAGGGGTTTGACCAAGGAAAACCCCTATTCTCTAACCCCACAACAATTTTCCCCTCTCTTTGCATGTGATTTGTAGGTCTAGGTTGTAGATTTATCAAGGAGAAAGATTGGAAAATCTGTCATCAAGTTGTCAAAGTTGTGAACAAGGCTTGGAGAAGGTTAGAGAAGGTCTATAGGCTGAATTTTGTAGTTTTTGACCCAGATTTGAATCAGGAACAAAAGAGCAGACTGAGAGCTACAAGATCTAGTTTTGAATTTCTAGAAATTTAGAAGTGGATTGATTCACCACTATTGGTGAATGATTCCCACTATACTTTTCTATTAGGGATTTTTGTAGATTTGAGTACCCATTTGTTCGAAACCTATTCCAGCACAGTTTACTCGAAACTGGACTGATTTTCCTAGCTTGGCGTATGAGTCCTAATTAGCTCCAACACTCAATTTTTCAAGATTCTAGATCTCCATTATGGTTTCTTCAGGTTTCCAGGTGCACATTTCCAGTTTTACAATTTTCTATTACATTTTACTTGCATTTCTAGGTCATCTTAGATACTACACTATGTTTTCAAACATCTTTTTTTCCAGGTTTATACTTGGTGGTGAACCCCTCATTTCTTATTATTCAATCCCCTTAGAATATTTTCTTTTCTAGATTTCAATCTCATTTGCATTTAAATCTCAAGGGTTTGTTCTTGAGTGAACTGCCCAAAGTAAGAAAATTGACCTCTCTCCTTTTAGGTCCAAAACCCTAGAAGCCCTAGAGGGAGGTCACCATTTTCTTTAGTTCACTTAGGTGGCCCAATTATTAAAGGACTCTGAGGAGGTCCGAAAGGACTTTTGGAGGTCCAATAATCAAAGATCTAATGGTAAATTATTCATTCATAACCTTAGTGGATTTGACTTCTTGTTGATGATCTTCTATCGAGGAGGGGTGTAATGTCACCTTATCATCTTCATCTAATAAATCCACATTACTATCATTTGAAAGACATGTATCAATGATATCATCCTCTTGCAACATAATATCTTCCAAAACAAGATTCTCATGACACTCAATTATTAGGTCTTCTAAGATAACTTCGTCACAATTAGGAGATGTATCAAGAGAAGAACTATGACTTTCTTGCTTATCAATGATTTCCTCCTCTTTTCTAACAATATCCTCCCTAGTAGGAGAGGTAGTGAGAGAGAAACAAACAAGATTCTCATGACACTCAATAATTGGATCTTCTAACACCAAGGAAGCTTTAGGAAAGGTATTGGGAGAAGCATAAACATGATTGTCATGATTATCAAGGATTGTATTCTCTTTCACCAAGCTAACCTCACATATAGGAGGGATAGTGGGAGATAGATCAATGGAAAATAAGAAAAGAGGGGAAATAACTTCATATTCATATGCTTGTAACAAAAATTTCTTAAAGTTCTCAACAAGATTTGAAAATAGAACACGAATTATGATAACAAAATATTTTTGCATTGAGAAAATGATGTAAAAAAGAACCTACAAATCTGAAATGCAATAGTATTTTCTAAATTTTCAATAAATCAAGCAACATAACACTTTTATTGTACATAAAATAACACTATTTCAAAATTTCAAAACATAGATTTTCTAGTAGAATCAGGAAGCAAACATAGATATATAAATATGTGCAAAAACTTGTTAGAACACCTATGTTGAAATGCACAAGACAACTAAGTGGGGGGTGAATCAGTTGTCACCAATCACATTCACAAACCTCAAACAATTATTAACTCCACATCCATTTTAATCTGTTATTAAGTATGAGCATGAAGCGTAGATAACAAAAAGCACTATCAACACAAGAAACACTAGATTTACTCGAAAAACCCTATAAGGGAAAAACCACGGTGAGGATTAACTGACAATGTAATAGTAATTGCAAAACCAGATACAAAGGCTCATTGTCAAAGGGCTCACTACCCAAGATAGGATTCACTATCTAGATACAAGGCTCAATGCCTACAAATAGGGCTCACTATCTAAAAGGGAGGCTCACTACCTACAAATAAAGAGAGATAACAAAAGATCCACAACAATAGATTCCACACATTCACAACCTCAATAAAAAAATTACAGACACCATCAAATCATTGCTTTCAGGAGTCAAACACATTAAAGTACTACTTCCTTAATTTAATTTTGCACACTCTTTCATACCTTCTTCACTTCTCACACTTTTCACGATTACAATTTACAACATTTTGACTTGTATTTATACCATCTTCGATCTTAAAAACATTGTCCAAGGTCAGCTACACATTCTTCATTTTACAAATTCAAATTAGGTTGGAAAATCAACATTCCCACAATGGATAAGAATGAAAGTGGATGAAATAAATACTTAACCAGGACCCAAAACAACATCTTGGATCAATCGTACTCTTCCTTAATTGATACTTATCCTTCCTGTAACATATAAACACTAGGTCGGCCAAACCTAATGAAAACACCAATGAGCATTGAAGTACGTGCATTTTCAACAAGATGATAATATGTAGACCACATAACATGCTTCACCATACATGAGAACACCTCTTAGAAACCTTCATATACATTCGCAACAACTACAAAAACCTCTATACACATAGTAGCTTTGGAACTAGTCTTCTGGAGCACCAAACCATGTGAAATTTTGTGAGGTCATAGATAAAACCATTACAAACCTTCTTCTATATCTAAAAGATTCGAGAAAAACCATTTGAGGACTACATTATAGAAACTTTTCTCCCAATCCATATACAAACAACTCTGCTAGACCAGTTCACAAACCAGTGAATAGAACCTTCACTCTTCATCAACATAGAAGCTATAATGTAGGATATATAACCAAAAGATGCCCATAAACAACACTATAGATCCACACAAGCATATGATTTGTTGGTGTTTTTTAGAGTACACCTTAAGGAGACCCTAGAAGGTAGCTAACCTTCATCACCAAGTATCCTAAAGGCGAATGGCCAACTCGATGGGTAAAGGTTCTCAAACCCTTAACCCCCGCACTTTAGGCTCTATGGAACCAGGGAGGGTATTTCCTAATTATGTTTACAAGAATTATGCTACAACTATGAACACTTCTACACAGATGGGTTCCTTTCTTATGCAGACAAACATCATTCAGCCAAAGTATGGCCGACCTTCACACAAACAATCATCTATTTTCTAGGAATAAGGTATTATTTTAGACTTGCATCTTAGAATTGACAAAATTTTATTTAATGTTTCCATCATTATGAATCCATGACTAGGTATTTCAGCTGCTACGTTAAATTACAAGAATTCACAGTAAACATACCAGTGTTTCATCAATTGGGAATGAAGTCAAATATATGACAATCAATAATGCATGAACCAACTAACCATGAAATAAGTGGCTTATCTTCACAATTCCTTACACTATGAAAACTCATAGTTCCTAAAATGTGACCTTATCAAAATCCTGAGAAAATTTCTTACAAACCTACAATTCCCTTCAAGTATTTTAATTAACCCCTTGGGATAAAACAAGAACAAAATCATACATTCAAGTAACCATTGAAAGACAAATGAAAAGACACTTGGTTGTCCATTTATAATATGTA
Source organism: Sequoiadendron giganteum (assembly GCA_007115665.2). NCBI lineage: Eukaryota > Viridiplantae > Streptophyta > Pinopsida > Cupressales > Cupressaceae > Sequoiadendron > Sequoiadendron giganteum. The sequence continues at coordinate 611,904,680 of CM021109.1, read as the reverse complement.
ATAATTGCGTATAGGAGAGAAAACGCTTGAATTTTACAGATTTGTTTCGATGTCAGAAACCCATGCAAAACTATTTAAGGATATCATATACAAAACTTGGACCCAAGACAATATTCTAGCATGTCCAATATACATTATGTATTTCTTTAGTCTCATGCATTCTACCTAAGTCATTAATGGACTCAAAATTCAACCCCCCTTTGTAATGAGCCTTGAAATCCCTTTTACAGGCCAAGGGAGCAACAAGAAAAGGTCTCATTACAGTTACATTTCTTGATAATTTCAAAATAATTTCATCTTGTGGGGTTTCATTCTCAAACCGTTATATTTTGTTATTTACACACCATGGGAAAGCAAAAGGAAAAAAAGGAAAAAGAGGTGCCAAACCATTAGTTAGAGATGCCACACAAGCCTTCCAAAAGGCACCACCATCATAATCCACACATCAGCAAAAAAAGGAGAAGTCACCATCAACACCAGAAACCAAAATACCCTTTGAACTAGCCACATAGGAAACATATATCACAACACCCAGGAACCAAGTACCACCAAGAGAGACACATAGGTGTCATCCAGCCTCTCCAGCCACTGAGTGAACACCCTCACCAGGCCTCTTCATAGAGAGTGGAGTTTCAACCACCACTTCATCATCTGAGTTGGTATACGAGATTAGAGAAATAGGGCAATGGCCAACCTCCAAGCCAACTCCTTCACCATCCTTCGAAGAGCTGTTAATAATTATGAATAGGGAGCTAGGCTTCTCCGAAAAAACCCCAGGGTCTGTCTTTGGTCTCATTAATTCTTTCACAATTATGACAAGCACTTTCTCTTCAACTTTGATCAATTCTTCAAAGCAAGACCTTTTCCAAATATTGTAGGTACTTTTGACAATAGTTCTCTCGACCCTCTTGCAAGCAAACCTCTTATCCCTTGGGACAATTAGCATTCCCACCACCATGGGTTTCATCTATGGCTCATAGGCCAATAGCTCCTTGAAGATTAACTATCGTGACCTACGCACTGGCATATAAGAAGAACTTGGCTGACTCATCTTATACTCAACACAAACCCAATGCTAGATATGCAAGGAAAATGCTAGCTACAACCCCCAGATATTCCTACATACAAACAATGTGAGCTACACTAGCACCTGACATAGAATAGGTCTCCAAAATGTAGAAAGAACAACATATGCATCAATACACTAGTATGCTACCCTGGTGAGAACTTCTTAGGCATCAAAATCTAGTACCACAGCACCTATGAGATTTAGCCAAAGAAACTGATAAAAGCAGATGAGTAGACAATCTACAGAAAAACCCTCATTAAATAGAGGAATCAAAGGCATGTTGCAATTAATGGTCATCCCGGTTTGCTTGCATGACTGAAAAAATCAATCACTTGCATGTCACATCTCACTCATCAGTCACCGTGGATTAAAACTCAATCAATGCGGATAATTAAGAATGACCATTTTCTTTATCAGCTATGCTTAGAAGAAATGAAAAGATTCTTTAAAACTACCATGACCACATCAAAAATCCATCATCCTTGACCCATGCACCACCGATCTAACAATCGTGGGTGAATATGGGCCACAAACCAAAACACATTGCCCATTGTTACTTGATCCTTCCCACAAGATTCCCATAAAGTGATGGCACTAAGGCCAACAATGAGACATTGATCATCGATCTTAGTCATGGAAGGATATTAACCATAGAAAACTACCTGCATTGCTCATCATGCATCAACATTCACCCAAAAAATCCTAACCTATGACAGATGAAGCTTACTCGATGGGGAGGAAATCAACCCATCAATGGTCATAGGTTCCACTTGAAACTGCAAAGGATGACATGCAATAGTGGGGAAGCTAGTGATGATAACCATACAAATGCTCAGGCACCACATACTTCATTCATCATGCATCACACATTGTCCCTTCGTAGACCGATGCCAACCAGTGAAGCATTACACCTTAGCGATGGGACATGACCTAGGCATTGACAGTCGTGGGTTCATCCTTACCAGCACAAGGCAACCAGTGATAGTTAAAAGGGTAGCAATGGTTCAAAAGATTGAGCACATCACTCATTGGGTGTTACTTGCCCTCATAGGTAAATGAACATGTGAGGGATGATAGGAAACCGATCGGTTGATGAAAGGGAAGGCATCGCTCATTGCAAGTTACACAAGGATATTTGAAAATTATCACATGATGGGTGATGCAAAAATCAAAGCTCGACTTAAGAAGGATTTGAAGCATGTGAACCAAAGGTTTTTTTAATAAGGGGGACACCTAGGCACGACAAAAAAGAGATGAAAGGGTCGGGAAAACCATGAGACTTAAAGCCAGAAGAGATTATGATATGACCGAAAATCGGATACCGTCGGTCATCCAAAAATTAGAAGCATAAAGACAAAATACGGCTATAAGTATGAATACATTGCAAAAAAACACAACCCTAGGAATAAACAAGACAATAGTTATCAGGGTTTGAGGATAAAAACCTCAATGGAACTAGGAAAATTTTAAGGGTTCCACCAGTGGCTTCGACTGGGGATGTATGCCTCCTGCAAGCATAGCAAGATCTTAGAATGTCAGGTAGAAGTAGACCACTAGCCAGATCATAAAGGTACTCTCAAACATCTCCTATACATAGTTTCTCCTTCCTTCATTTTGGCTTGGTTTGATGGCCTCAGACCACCTAAGTGAAAAAACAATCAATTCTTTCCTCTATCAAAAGCCTTGTCCTGTTTCTCTTGCAATGGGCACATAGGAGAGGTGAAAATTCTAGGACAATGAACCTTATCATAATCAATATCCCTAGTTTCATCTGATGTACCGATATCCATTTCATCGATTGGATGGACAAAGCTCTCATCAGAATGAACTGGAGCAATAAAATATTCATAATTCGCTTGGCTGCAAATCTGGGCATCATGTCCTATTTTCAAATCCAATTGGAAATTGTGATGCATACATTTTTGCATACTCGGCTCAACGTTTGTGATGCCAAAGAGAAATGAGTCATATTCAATAACCTCTTCATTATCGTTGGGGTGAGTGTTGTCATCATTTGGTGGGAGCAATTCAGTGATAATATCCAATAGCCGAGGGGTATCTACAAAAAAATTGAGTGCACATTCATATTGGTTAACATCATATGCCAAAATATCCACAATATCTACTTGCTCTTCGGCCAGATTAAACAATCCTCCCACACCGTCATGATTTGAAGGCTCATCACTACATATCAGGACCAACATTGGATCCACACCCAGATTATCTAAAGATAAGCCTCTTCCATTACTAGGGTGCACATTATCATAGGAAACAACATTCCCAACCTTAATCCATTCATTACTAGTACTAATACTAGTATCCTCATCACTACATCCCTTTGGTGATTGGGAAACTCATAAATCCAAGTCAACATTTGTGAGGACAAAATCAAAATTATTAATACCATTCTGAATTTTACTTGCTATCATCTCATCTGCATTGTCTTCAATATCTTGGCAAGGCATATCTACCAAGAAATCATCGAAATTTGCAACAAACATTGGATTAATTCTACACCAATAAAAAATTACCTCATGTCATCTCATCTATTGGTGAAGGTTCATCATACAAGGGGTTCTACCATATCCTCATTGTACTTACATTCACCCCTATCTCCTAGGTATGTGGATCACAACCCTGCATGCCTTGGAAATCCTCATAGTCCACAAAGGAACAAAAATGAATCCTCTTAGAATCATCTTCATCACTTGTGCTCAAAATTATGGATCCACACTCTCAAAACTCATCACATGAGGAAAATTATTCATCCTCAATCATTTATGTCCCATGAATATTACCAACATATCCTCTGCTCGAGGCCATAGATTCTATTTCTACTTCATAAGATGATTCATAACCAACATAACACTCCTCTGAATCCAACTCATCACGAGATGAATCATTTGTCTGTACATCAAGATATCTAGTTAGATGAAAATGTGACATCCTCTCTTGCTTCTGCTTATTTTCAATAGCATCCAAAGGGTGGAAATCATGCATTGCCTCATTTTCTTCAAGATATGCCCCAACAACCATATCACTTGTAAAACAAACAACATCATCAACTAACTGTCTATGATCTGACACATCATCTTGGCCCAATTGTAAAGATTCTCGATCCCCTTCATAATGGGCCTCATCAGTATCATTCTAAGATGACATTTTTCTAGTATATTCATCTTGAGCTCCCTCAATAACCCGTATCCAATCAATGAATTGGCTCAAGGCATGAGGCTTCAATTCATCTGGTAAAGTGCTCAATCCAGACTAATACAGTTCACAAAACATATCAATGCACACTAGGACATTAGTCCTAACATTTTCAAGTACACTAAGCAAGACATCAGTGAATCTAGAGAAAATATGGTTAGGGGATTCCCGTTCATGCCTTTACAAGTCACACAACCTCTTAATTGCAGTTACTTGGTCAACCTTGTTACATACAGGTACACATCCCCTCTCAGTTGCATCATGGTCTTCATGTGGTGTTAGTAATGAACTAGGAATAGCAGGAATCTCATCCCCCTGTCTTAATCCTTTGTTGATTGATCTATGAATCATAGTAGCATGGGGAATGCTTAGAAATTCAGCACAAATATTAAAGCATCCCTTCATCATTGAGTACTTCAAATTATTTTCAATGTCTATGGCAATGTGATATGCTTGTTGTAATGTTATGGGTTCTTTGTCTCTCAACAAGTAACTCATCTTTTTATCAAATGTTCCTAAATACATGACCAAACATTCAACATCGTTTGGTCTCATATGTGTTGCGATCTCCCTTATTACCTTTGAAATTATGAGATTAAAAGAGGGAACCAACTCATTCTCATCTTTTTCCATCTCCATAAATTTCTACCTGACCAAGACTGGATCAATCTTTTCTCCAAACTGTTCCATGAATATCAGTTTGAACTCTCTCCATGAGTTTAGTGAGGATGCAAGAAAATAAGAGAGCCAATCTCTAGGATCTCCTTTTAGGGATTGAACAAATAAATTCATGACTACATCTTCGAATATTATCTCATAATCTCCCATCACATCAATAAAATCCTACAGATGTTGATTCACTGATTTAGTTTGTTCACCCTTAAATCTTGGTATCTTGTCCCTGATCTTGTATGGTACAACATTTGGGTAGCCACAAGTTCCATTGAAATTCAATGAATTATACCTTTCACTATTAAAACATCCTTGGTGTGATAGGGGGGCCCATTACTTAAATTTTCATTAGAGAGCATGGCCTGACAAGACATCTCATTGTACCTTTGCAAGCTTCGTCATATATTTCACAAGGGATATTCAAATTCCTCTTACAAAATAAAATCTCAAGCCTCCTTTATCATAAGCTCTACGTATTACTTGCTTAAGATCAGGATTTACATGTTCCTTCTGTCAGGGATACGGATTCAGACTATCGTCAAGATAGGCATCTAAGATAGTAGTGCCTTAGTGATTTCAATTCAAAATCACAACAAAGACACAACCAACTATTCTATAAAGCGGAAACAAGCACAGTTGATCCCCCATTGATCCTTTGAGAGAAGTGAATGCAACAAGAAACAGATTCAACATAAATAGATACCATAAAATACTAAAAGAAGACAAAAAGATATACGTGGGGAAAACCCTTTCAAGTAAAAACCCCACACTCCAAAAGTTCAAGCCATTGTATTATTCAGCAACAAAAAACCAGTTACAATACAATATCAGGCTCAAAGCCAATACAGGAGTTACATCTTTTTCTACAGAAGAAATAACAGGTAACCGCAAGATTCCTTTCAACTCCTCAGATGACTATCACAACTAGCCTCATGGCCAACTCAGTCATTCGGCCTCCAATGATTCCCATGCCCAGATCCGAGAGATAGAGTGTTCACAGTTACAATGCCTAAGCAAACTGCTCGAACACCCTCTCCATCTCTCTACAAATCTCTTCACACCTTCGGCTCTCAAACCTGCAAGTCCAAAATCTGCAATCTCGCATCATGCATCATGCATTGTGCTTGCAGCCCCATGCTCATGCATTCACATGCCCGGGAATCCTGCTCGCAGCCTCATGGTTGTGCATTCAGCTCGCACATCTCGCACTTGCTCTGGAATTCATGACTCTTTCAAACTTGTCTAGCTTGTGAGAAATAACATATCTCTCATACATATGTAACCGACTCAGAAGAGTCCTACACAACATTGAAGTCCATCCTCAAATCACGCATCTGGTCGGATCTAACAGATCTCCTACAACAAGCCGTCATTGCATTCAAAGCCATTGCTCAAAACGGTTGAGCTCGCCACCCTTCGTTGACAAATGCAACTGCCACAATAACTATCTTGGTATCCGTCCAATCACTATTCAACCAGGTGCCATGCGTCCAAGACCCATCAGCAATCGCAGCTGACAGAGCAACCAAAATGGTCAAACAGACATCAGGTGTGACCAAGACTTCAAGTCATTTCTGACACTGTCGGAGCCGGAGTCGGAACAGGAGTCGAAATAGGACTCCACCGAAAATACACACTACCGGAGTTGGAGTCGGAGATGGAACTGGAGTCGAAACATGACTCCATAGAAATTACAGGTTTAGGAACCAATTCAGTTCCACGTCTGCCCACAACAAAGGGGAACTCATCAGAAATAGTTCTGACTGGGGTAAGTCAACCCGAGGTGAAACCAAGACGGGAACACAAAAGACCGGAGTAGGAGTCAAGGACGGAACAGGAACAAAAATAGGACTTTACCAAAAGTCCAAGATCAGGAACCAATCCGATTCTGGTTCTGCCTCCGCCAATTGTAAGAAACAACAAACCAGAACCAGGACAAGGCGGAGGAAAACACCTCAAGGAGAATCCAAACATCCTAAAGAACCAGATCACAAAAGCAGGAGTCAGACCCGGAGTCGAAACAGAAACCGAAACAGGAACATGGAAAACAGACATTGCCAAATTCCAAAACTGGTTTCGCCTCTGCTAGACCCAAGCGGAGAGAAACGGACTGTCAGAGCCAGAGCCGGATCTAGAGCCAAACCCAGAACTTGACAAAAGGAACAATGCCAAGTTCCAATCCGGTTTCGCCTCCGCCAGAACAAAACTCAAAGATCCTAGAAAGTGGGGAGCGGAGCTGGAGACGGAACGGGAACAATGCCAAGTTCCATCCCGGTTCCGCCTCCACCAAAACAAAAGACTTTGCCAAGGAAAACAAGAGAATTCACCTGAGTCTTCAAAGGGGGTCAACTAGAAAGTTGAGGCAGAATTCCCAAGAATCTCCCACTTGCCGAAGACTTTCAGGCATCCTCCAAACAAACCTGAACAAGGACCAACACATGCTCTCACACACCAATCAAGACCACTGCAACAACATCAGAAAGATGTCCACCACCTTAGGCAACAACTCCAAACACAGGAACACACCAAGGTGAAACAACAACAGTCTTAGGAATGAAAGCAAATGATCCTCCAGCCGGCAAAGGCAAAAAATAGCAAAGCACCACTCCAACCACCTCCAGAACAAGAAAAAACCAACCAGCTAGAAAGGCAACCATGAACTGACTACCCTCATCTAGCTGATCAAACCCACGTGACTAAAAACTAGCACCCACAGCTCATGCTGAAACATCCAACCACCCATACCTTAAAGGTATGACCTTAAAGTGAACTCATGCCATCAAAAGAAACCCACCCATCTCAGGAGCAAACAAGCACCCTATGTCAACCAGTCATAGACCAAACACGTCCAAGTACTCCCACTACAAGGGCACTGTCCAGATGAGTGCAAACAGAGAACCATCACAAATGATCCAAGCATACCAAGTCCACCCAACCCAGCATAAAGAAATGTAACCATGTAGTTCCAAGGAAAATCCATACTGATCTGTAACATCTGCAACCACCTGCTACAAGAAAAATTTCTCTCAACTGTCTTCCACAATTCTTCCAAACACCTCCAAAGCTGACTAAAGAAAGAAGCACAGGCACCTTCGTGTCATCACCCAGCTGACAACACATGACCACAAACAGTGACCAACCTGGCACCACAAAGGCAACTCACATCTAAAGTCACAAGAGCAATCAAGAAGAACAAGACCAGATAAGAGAGAAACTACAAATCAACAAGAAAAATGCCCTTCTACAAACACTTCTAAATGCCAGCTGTGTCAAGAATGATCTTCTTTACATCCCAGAGGGAAAGCCTTGACAACATCCAACAAAACATGGATGTAAGCTCTTCAAAGAAGATCATAACTACCCATATAACCATCTCCTATCAGTCCTCAAAAGCACAAGGAGATAAACTATGTTGTCCAACCTTTCATTATGAATCCTCCAGAATCTAAACCAACTCAAGATTCATATCATGAAAGATAAAGCATAAAACACCTAAAAATTATAATGGGTAAATACATTTCACAATGACACCACTGCCGAGAAGACCAAGGAGAAAAGAGAAACATGCTCATCCAAGATATACAGGCCATCATGGCTAACCTAAGAGCATTCTCCTTCAAGGTCTCTGTTGAATTTACATTCAACCAAAGTGCAGGCTTCTTGGACTTTCAGCTGTAGCAACAACATTCACTTAAGAATTCAAGCCTCACCTTTATTCTTCATGCATCCATGAGTATCAACACCTGTCATCTCATGCTAACTCCAAACTGCAGCACTGCAATAACCATGAAGTCCTCTAGCATATGACCAATGAACTCAAAGTAAAAAGAACCCCCAGACCACTATCAAAGTTCCATAACCTAGAATAGGAACTTATCATGACACCATGATCTACACATCTCCGAGGGAGATACCATGCTTCAAGTGAACTGTCCATGGTCTTCAAGAGCAAAACAACATGCCAAAACTCTAATGCACAAGCAAGAGTATACCATGACATAAAGCAAACAACTCTAAACCAACATCACCTATCAAGGACCACCAGCAACTCAGCCAAAGACTACCAAGGTCCTTCATGGCTCCAAAGTGCCACACATCTTCAAATAGTGAACATGCAGATGCAAATTCTGCAACACCAAAGAAGACACCAGTCATTGCTAAAGCTCCCGCTGAAATGTGACACTGAGCTTTCCAAGCACCATGAATGACCACACCATCACTGTCAAAAGCTTACACTATGCCAGTGTACCTAGCTCTCCATGACATCGTGATCCACATGCTTCAGGTCCCCATCACTAACTATTCATGTACTCAAACGCCATTCCTCCTCTCATCTCAAAACAACCACACCAATGCACAAGTGACCACAGACAAGGTCAGCTAATAGATCTGCACAACACGATTACACCCTCATGGATATAGACAGTCCAGTTTTGAGTTGTCTCACAACAAGCATGTAGGTAAGGACAGCCTACAATATTGCACAACCCATGGATGCAACCAAAAGTAAACCCACAAATCTATCATTGCACTGGAAACTGCAAAAATGAGATAATCAAAGAGAACTGCCAAAGCAGACAATCATGACTCAAACACCAGATCAGCAACAGATCTGATTTGCCAGTCACGTCCACAACCCAAGCACCAAAGTCTAGAAAACCATCAAAGCATACCACAAGAATGCTGAAGGAGAAACATACCAACACTCCCATGCAGAGAAGACAACACTCCTCAAAACCAGTCGAACTGCAGCTATCTCATCTAGTCAGACCCCAGAAACCAGGATCTAGAAAAATAACAAACAACAGTTCCACAAAACACAAGTTTTCCTTGACCGTGCTAAACCTGCAAAAAACCACAGTGTTTCAAAAACACCCATGCACCTCCATATTCACTGCTCATCTGGACAACTCAGGAGTCTACACACAACCATCACAGTAAACCAGAACAATGAAAGAACAAGAGAATGCACCATAGAATTTTTAGGAAAATCTACACAAAACCCTTAGAGCCAACTAGACATGAATTTGAACCATGCAAGTGCAAGAAAGAGGCACATAGGAACAACAGGTCTGTTCAGACCAGTTCCAATGCCACATTCATGCACAAGCACAAGAAAGAGCTAGGCTATCTAGAAGTTGCAGACCACCAAGGTCACCTCATAGCCTTCATGCAATCAGAGCATCAGAGAAAATGCCTTCAGTGCTAAGTCAGAAACACCCAACACAAGCACAACATTCCATAGCTAAACAACGACACAAGCTAGTCCATACCATCAAGGAGCCTCTCACACAGACACCTAGTATGAACACCACACTTTGCTGCAACACAACCATGAACACATCTCATGCCCTTTGCATCAGGATCAATGTTACCAGTCAGGAGCTTCAGATCATGTTGCCACAACATGACCCACTCCATATTTTTCCAATGTCTTTCAAACTGTATGTTGAATCAATGAAACACACACTTCCACTCACTGAAGGACCAATCACCAACCAATTTCTCGAGACTTCCTCAAGCTTCCTAGGCTAAGAAATCACCATAGGAGAAAACCCAAAACTTCTGCAACCAGGAGAAGGCACTGATACCACTTGTTGGTATCATTAAGCCTCGACCTCCTCCAAACTAGCTCTGATACCACTTGTTGGGGATAAGGATTCGGACTATCATCAAGATATCCATCTAAGATAGTAGTGCCTTAGTGATTTCAATTCAAAATCACAACAAAGACACAACCAACTACGCTATAAAGCTGAAACAAGCACAGTTGATCCCCCATTGATCCTCTGAGAGAAGTGAATGAAACAAGAAACAGATTCAACATAAATAGATACCATAAAAGACTAAAAGAAGACACAAAGATATACGTGGAGAAAACCCTTTTAGGTAAAAACCCCACACTCCAAAAGTTCGAGCCATTGTATTATTCAGCAACAAAAAACCAGTTACAATACAATATCAGGCTCAAAGCCAATACAAGAGTTATATCTTGTTCTACTGGAGAAATAACAGGTAACCGCAAGATTCCTTTCAGCTCCTCAGATGACTATCACAACTAGCCTCATGGCCAGCTCAGTCATTCGGCCTCCAATGATTCCCATGCCCAAATCCGAGAGATAGAGTGTTCACAGTTACAATGCCTAAGCAAACTGCTTGAACACCCTCTCCATCTCTCTACAAATCTCTTCACACCTTCGACTCTCCAACCTGCAAGTCCAAAATCTACAATCTCACATCATGCATCATGCATTATGCATGCAGCCCCATGCTCATGCATTCACATGCCCGCGAATCCTACTCGCAGCCTCATGGTCACACATTCAGCTTGCACATCTCGCACTTGCTCTACAATTCATGACTCTTTCATGCTTGTCTAACTTTTGAGAAATAGAATATCTCTCATACATATGTAATCGACTTAGAAGAGTCCTACACAACATTGAAGTCCATTCTCAAATCATGCATCTAGTCAGATCTGACAGATCTCCTGCAACTAGCCGTCATTGCATTCAAAGCCATTGCTCAAAATGGTTGAGCTCGCCACCCTTCGTTGACAAATGCAACTATCACAATAACTATCTTGGTATCCATCCAATCATTATTCAACCAGGTGCCACATGTCCAAGACCCATTAGTAATCGCAGCTGACAAAACAACCGAAATGGTCAATTAGACATCGGGCGCGACCAAGACTTCAAGTCATTTCTAACACTGCCAGAGACGGAGTCAGAACAAGAGTCGAAACAGGACTCCACCGAAAATACACACTGTCGCAGTCAGAGTCAGAGACAGAACTGGAGTTGAAACATGACTCCATAGAAATTATAAGTTCAGGAACCAATTCGGTTCCGCGTTCACCCACAGCAAAGGGGAACTCATCGGAAACAGTTCTAACCAAGATGGGAACACAAAAGACCGGAGTCAGAGTCGGGGATGAAACATGAATAAAAACAAGACTTTACCAAAAGTCCAAGATCAGGAACCAATCCGGTTCCGATTCCGCCTCCTCCGACTACAAGAAACAACAAACCAGAACCAGGACAAGGTGGAGGAAAACACCTCGAGGAGAATCCAAACATCCAAAAGAACCAGATCACAAAAGTAGGAGTCAGACCCGGAGTCAAAACAAAAACTGAAATAGGAACATGGCAAACAGATATTGCCAAATTCACAAACTGGTTCCGCCTCCGCCAGACCGAAGAGAAGAGAAACAGACTACCGGACCCGGAGCCGGATCCAGAGCCAAACCCATAACATGACAAAAGGAACAATGCCAAGTTCCAATCTGGTTCCGCCTTCGCCAGAACAAAACTCGAAGATCCTAGAAAGCAGGGAGCAGAGCTAGAGATGGAACGGGAACAAACTCAGAACAAGGCAAACGGAACAATGCCAAGTTCCATCCTGGTTCCACCTCCGCCAGAACAAAAGACTTTGCCAAGGAAAACAAGAGAATTCACCTGAGTCTTCAAAGGGGGTCAACCAAAAAGTTAAGGTAGAATTCCCAACACCTTCTATAATAACATATGATTCCATAGTATTCATTTGGAAACATGCATAGTTCAACTATTCTTCCCTTAATTAGTGCTATTTCACTTAATTAGGAATCAGTTACACCATAAAATGAAAGAATTGTCACAGTCTATTTACAAATATAATCAAAAAAATTCTAATAACGTGAAAATACCTGGCCTTCCTGTAACATTCACCTAGCTATGTCTTTAAGCACACAGATCTGGAGCTTCATTACATCCTTTGTCAGGTTCTTTAGTCAGATTCGTCACCTCCAATTGAGAGGAAATCAACTTCAAATGAGATGAAGTTTCTTATCAAATAAACATGTTTTGGGTCTAACCCCTTAGCAGAGTCACTTTTAGATCCTTTGAGTTTTGTTGTGGCCAAATCTTTGACTAGGTTCAAGAATTCTTCAAAGTATGAAAAAGTGTCCACACTATTCACACCATTTGAATTTGTGTTACATAGATCTGCATCTGGAGAATGGAATTTGTCCCCAATAGAGTTGCCATTCTATTAGTGTTTTTTCCAGTACACCTTAAGGGGACCCTTGAAGGTAGCCAACCTTCATCACCAAGTATCCTAAGGATGAATGACCAACTCGATGAGTAAAGGTTCTCAAACCCTTAACCCCTACACTTTAGGCTCTGTGGAACTAGGGAGAGTAGGTCTCGATTGTGTTCACAAGAATTATGCTACAACTATGAACACTTCTACACAAATGGGTTCCTTTCTTATGCAAACAAACATCATTCAACAAAAGTATGGCTAACCTTCACACAAACAATCATCTATTCTCTAGGAATAGGGTATTATTTCAAACTTGCATCTTAAAATTGATAAAATTAAATTTAATGTTGCCATCATTATGAATCGATGACTAGGTATTTTAGCTGCTACATTAGATTACAAGAATTCACAATAAACAAACCAGTGTTTCATCAATTGGGAACAAAGTCAAATATATGACAGTCAGTAATGCATGAATCACCTAACCATGAAATAAGTGGCTTATCTTGACAATTCCTTACACTATGAAAACTCATAGTTCCTAAAATGTGACTTCTTATCAGAATCCTGAGCAATTGATTACAAACCTACAATTCCCTTCAAGTATTTTAATTAACAACTTGGGCTAAAACAAGAAAAAAATCACATTCAAGTAACCATTGAAAGACAAATGAAAAGAATCTTGGTTTTCCATTTATAATATGTAATAATTGCGTACAAGAGAGAACACGCTTTAGTTTTATAGATTCTTTTTGATGTCAATAACCCATGCAAAACTATTTAATGATATCATATACAAAACTTGAACCCAAGATAATATTCTAGCATGTCCAATATACATTTTATATTGCTTTAGTCTCTTGCATTCTACCTAAGTCATTTCTGACTCAAAATGTGATCCCCCATTGTAATGAGCCTTGAAATCCCTTTTATAGGCCAAGGGAGCAACAAGAAAAGGGCTCATTATAGTTACATTTCTTGATAATTTCAAAATAATTTCATCTTGTGGGGTTTCGTTCCCGAACCGTTATATTTTGTTATTTACACACCCTGGGAAAGAAAAATTAAAAAAAGGAAAAAGAGGTGCCAAACCATTAATCAGAGATGCCATAAAAGCCTTCCAAAAGGCACCACCATCATAATCCACACATCACTAAAAAATGAGAGAATTTGCCATCAACACCAGTAGCCAAAAAACCCTTTGAACCATCCATATAGGAAACATACATCACAACACCCAGGAACCAAGTACCACCAAGAGAGGCACATGAGTGTCACCCAGCCTTGTCAGCCACTGAGTGAACACCCTCACTCAACAACCACCACCTCGACATCCGAGTTATTATACGACACCAGAGAAATAGGGCAATGGCCAACAACCAAGCCAAATCCTTCACCATCCTTTGAAGAGATATTAGTAATTATGAATAGGGAGCTACGCTTCTCTGAACAAACCCCAGGGTCTGTCTCTGGTCTCGTTAATCCTTTCACAAACACAATAGGCCTGTCCCCTTCAACTTTGATCAATTCTTTGGAGCAGGACCTTTTCTGAAGATTGTAGGTACTTTTGACAAAAGTTCTCTTGGCCCTCTTGTGTGCAGACCTCTTAGCCCTCAAGACAATTTGCATTCCCACCACCATGGGTTTCATCTCTGGCTCATAGGCTAATGGATCTTGCAAGCTTAATCATCATGACCTAAGCACAGGCATAGAAGAAGAAATCGATTGAGTCATCTTATACTCAACATGAACCCAACATTAGATATGCAAGGAAAATACTAGCTACAACCCCCAGGATATTCCTATGTGTAGACAATGTGAGCTACACCATCACCAGACATATAATAGGTCACCAAAACATAGCAAGAACAACATATGCATCACCACACTAGTATGCCACCCTGGCGAGAACTTCTTAGGGAGAAAAATCTACTACCCCAACACATGTGATATTTAGCCAAAGGCACTGATAAAAGTAGATGATTAAACAATCTACAGAACAATCCTCATTAAATAGAGGAATTCAAGGAATGCTACAATTAATGGCTATCATGGTTCACTCACGTGACTAAAAAATCAATCACTTGCATGTCATATCTTAGCTGTCAATCATCATGGATTAAAACTCGATCAACGAGGATAATTAAGAATCAAGATTTGCTTTATCAGCTGTACTTAGAAATAATGAAGAGATGCTTTAAAAATTCCACATACAAGTTGAGCACATCGAAACTCCATCATCCTTGACCTGCGCGCCCCTGATCTAACAATCACGGGTAAATCTGGGCCACAAACCAAAACACATCACCCATCTCTAGTTCATCCTTCCTACAAGAGTCCCATTAAGTGATGGCATTTAGGCCAACAATGAGACATCAATCATCGATGGTTGTGGAAGGATCTTAACCATAGACAATTTCCTGCATCGCTCACTACGCATTGACATCCACCCAAACAGTCCTAACCTATGACAGACCAAGCTTGCACAATGGGGAGGAACTCAACCCATTGGTGGTCATGAGTTCCACCTAAAACTGCAAAGGATGACATGCGATAGTGGGGAAGCTAGTGATGCTAACCATACAAATCCTCAGGCACCACATACTTTATTCATCACGCATCATGTGTTGTCCCTCTCTAGACCAACACCAACTAGTGAAGCATTATGCCTCAACGATGGGACATGACCTAGGCATCGATGGTTGTGGGTTCCATCCTGACTAGCATAAGGCAACCAACGACAGTTAAAAGGATAGCGATGGGCCAAAATATTGACCGCATCGCTCATCAGGTGTTTCTTCCCCTCAGAGGTGAAAGAACATGCAACGGATGACAGGTGGCTGATTGGTTGATGGAAGGGAAGGCATCGCTCATCGCAAGTTACACAGGGATATTTGAAAATGATCACGCAATGGGCAATGCAAAACTAAAAGCTCGACTTTAGAATTATTTGAAGCATGCACACCAATAGTTGTTTTAAGAAGGGGGGCACCTAGGCACAATAGAAAAAAGATGAAGGGGCTGGTAAAAACATGAGACTTAAAGCCATAAGAGATTATGATATGATTGGAAACTGGATAGCATCGGTCAACCCAAAATTAGAAGAACAAAGACAAAATACCACTATAAGTATGAATAACTTGCAAAATACCCAACCCTAGGGATAAATAGGACAATAGTTATCAGTGTTAGAGGATAAAATTGTTAGTGGAACAAGGAAAATTTTAAGGGTTCCACCATGATCAACATAGAAGAAATGTAGAAAACATTATTGGAGCACATCAAAACACACACATACTTCTATCTTCACTATTTATTAATTTTCTCAAAAGCACTTGATAACTCATACTATCAACACACTTGCAACACTATAAAGATAGCTCCATGTACTCACAAAATCTCTATAGTATCTCAACTATACATGCACCACCTACAATCACTTGATTCTTTTCACTGCAATAACCTGAACTGTGTTGACATCAATGACAATGCCACCATACTCATTCACACTTGCAAAAATACCCCCCTTTGTCATTGATGGCAACACATGATGTGAAAAACCATCAAAGATAGCATACACATTCTCCTACTTCTTTTTTTTTTTTTTTAGATTAAACAACGTACATAGCTTTCTTTCACTCTCTTCTCTTTGCAAGTATCTCTCTTCCTTTTAGCTTTTTCACATGATTCTCTCTCCCCCTTTGACATCAATGGAAAATATTTTTTTTTACATGATTCTTCAACCATAAAGTTCTAATCACTCTCCCTTAGGAGTGCACCCATGAAAACGCATACATTATATAGCAACAATGATACTCTCTACTCCTGCTGAGGAGTAGACCCCAATCATTAGTCCAGATAGATGATGAGTCTATAGATCCACTTGACTGATGTACCTCTATGTACACCTAGTTCAAAGGAGGGGTAGTAAACTCCAATTTCTCTCTAAGATACTCAAAAGTATCCTTAGGGAGAGCCTTAGTAAATATATCTGTAATGTGATTATTTGTAGGCATATGTTCAAGCCTGACTTCATTCTCCAACACCTTCTCCCTTAGAAATAATATCTGATAGATATATGCTTTGTCCTTGATTGCATTATCAGATTCTTTGAAATATTTATTGCACTTGTATTATCATAGAAGATAGGGATAGTCTCATCACACATCACACCTATATCCTTTAATGTTTGCTTCATCCAAAGTACCTATGTACAATAAGATGTTGCTACAATATACTCAGCCTCTACAATGGATAAAGAATTTGAATTATATTTCTTGCTTATCCATGAAACCAACTTGCATCCAAGAAAGAATGCACCTCCATTTGTACTCTTCTCTTCATCCACACAACCAGCCTAATCTACATTAGTGTAAGCATTCAAAGTAAAATCACTATTCTTAGGATACCATAGTCCATAAGTCAGAGTGCCTTTAAGATATTTGAATATCCTCTTCATAGTTGTAACATGTGTTTCTTTAGGCTCTGCTTGAAATATGGCAACCAAACATATTACATGCATGATATCCAGTCTAGTAGAAGTAAGATATAATATTCCACCAATAATAGATTTGTACATGCTCTGATCAATTTTAGGAGAATCATCATCCTTAGTTTGCATCTAGTCACCACAGGGGTACAAATCAATTTTGAATCATCCATTCTGAACTTCTTCATTATTTCTTTAACATACTTTCCATCTCCTTTTGCATCTCCTCTACAAATTTCTTGCACATACCCTCATTTCCTCCAAAGATAATATCATCAACATACACAACCACTATCAACAATTTGTTTCCTTCAACTTTGAAATAGAGATTATAGTCTGTAGAGCCTTTGTTGAGCCTTTGTTGTGTAAAATATCTGTCCAACCTTGCATACCACGCTCTAGGATCCTATTTAAGTCTATATAGTGCCTTTTTCAACTTACAAACCATGTCAGGTTTATCTAATAAATGAAATTCCTCTAGTTCTTCCATGTAGACTTATTCTTCCAATTCTCCATTCAAGAATGTAGACTTAATGCCCATCTAGTATACCTTGAGATCTTTGTGAGCAGAAAATTCCAAGAACATTCGACTAGCCTCCATTCTTGCCACCCGACCAAATGTCTCCTCAATGTCTATTCCTTCAACCTATGAATAACCTTTGCATACAAACCTTGAGTTTTTTCTTACTACTTCACCATATTCATTCAACTTATTCTTGAATACCCATTTTGTACCAATTACATTCTTGTTTACAGGTCTAGGAACCAATTATGATGTCTAAGTTTTCTCTATTTACTGCAACTCTTCTTTCATTGCTCTAACCCAATTCTCGTCTTTTCATGCTTCACATACTATTTTAGGTTCTATCTTAGAAAGTAGACACAAATTTACCTCAATTGCTATCAATTTTCTTCTTGTTATTACACCTTTGCCTTTGTCTGCAATTATCTATTCTTTCAGATGATTTTTTTGTACATATTTTGGAGTGTTAGGAGTAGGTTCTAGAGCTTCTTCTTCTTCTTCTTCAATCTATTCTTTTTCTTCCTCATTCTCTTCTTGTACTTGTCTACAGATAGGTTCATATGGTTCAACTTCACTTATTTCAACTAGTTTATGCATATCTTCATCAACTTTTACATTTGCACTTTCAACTATCTTCCTTAGTCTTTTATTGTAGCATCTATATGCTTTGCTATTAGTTGAATATCTAAGGAAAATACCTTCATCACATCTTGCATAAAAATTTACAAGTTTCTCATTATCTCTTTTAATATAACATTTGCTTCCAAACACCTTGAAGTACTTAATAGTAGGAATCTTGCCAGTCCATAGTTCATATGGAGTCTTTGCATTGTTACCTCTTATCTATACTCTATTAAGAATATAAACAATAGTGTGGATTGCTTATCTCTAGTATACATCAGGTCCATTTGCCTCTTGAGTAGTTTGGTTCTTCCTCTCTACAACTCCATTCTACTGAGGAGTTCTAGGAGTAGAAAATGTCTCTTTATACCATGCTCTTCACAAAATGCATTAAAATCATTGGAGGTGAATTCTCCACCTTTGTTAGACCTTAAAAATTTGATTCTCGGGTTCACTTCATTCTCTACCATTGCCTTGAACACTTTTAATCTATCTAGATCTTCAGCTTTCTCCCTAAACCGTAAAATTTATGCTTTTGAGATGATAAGGGGATGGATCCCCTACAACTTTCTATAGTTTTCAACTAGAAGAAAGAGGATTTCCCCTTATGGGTAGCATAAATATTATGATTCATTCAATAGTTGAAATTGAATAGGGTTGAATGTGCTTGTGATGAATTATGCTAAGTGTTGTAATCTTGTAAATGAAGCTAACTATTACATGCAATCTAATGAAATCTATATTGCTAGAAAACATATGATGTAATGCAACAAAGACAAAATAAGGACTATTCAAAGCAATATAACCTAATAAATTAGATGAGTTCACCTGGAAACTATTGTAGACCAAAGAGGGAGTTGTGGAAGCCTCTGAAATTTTGAGAAATTTGAGTTTTGAGCCCACTGGGATACTTACACCAAGCTGGGCAACCTAGTCCCTTTTCTAGCAAACTGTTTCGGACTCCATTCCAGCCAACTGGGTGCTCAAATCTGCAAAAATATTTGATAGAAACATCTAGTGGGACTAGGTCACCACTATTGGCGACCTAGTCCCTTTTAGCTTTTCAGGAGAATTGAAAGTGGACATGGAGGCCTATGGTCTGCACTCTGCTTCTCCACTAAAATCCAGACTCAGACTTGTAAAATCTCCTGTAAAACAGAGTATATTTTGGTTTCTAATGTTGGGTTTTCCTTGGTCAAACCCCTAGTTTGTATTTAAACTTGTAAAGAGATAAAAAAAATCTGCATAAACCCTATCCCTAAGTGTGTCTAGAACTAGGAAAACCTGAAATAAGACAAAACCCTATTGTATTGTGCTAGAATAAGACGCATACAAGAGATTTGTATGATGCAAGCCTTCATTTCAAAAAAACCTACAACATTACAAATGAATGTGAAAGGAATGCAAATGGGATGCAAACCTCAAATTTCAAGATGGGCTAAAAATGGAAGATGGGGTCACTTTGAAAACAATTTTTAGGTGTGATTTGGTGGCTAGTTGCACCTCCTCAACCTAGATTTCTCCATTATTCTCCATAGGTATCCATGTTCAACCTTTGGCAATGTGAGATATTGAATGGGAAGTGAGATTGAAGACTTCCAAAATCCCTAGTTTGTTGTCGAAAAGCTTCAACTTTGCTATGAAAGAGAGATGAAATTTCTTGAGGAAGATGTTTTGCACTTGATTCTTGAAGTTGCTTGTGAAAAATGTCTAAGAGAGAGGGAAAAATGACCTAAAAACATATATTTATAAGAAAAA
Organism: Sequoiadendron giganteum; assembly: GCA_007115665.2. NCBI lineage: Eukaryota > Viridiplantae > Streptophyta > Pinopsida > Cupressales > Cupressaceae > Sequoiadendron > Sequoiadendron giganteum. The sequence goes on along the minus strand of CM021109.1, from coordinate 611,884,313 downwards.
ATACCTAATTGTTAGTAATTTTGACCTAAAAGGCTGACATCCATCGAGAATTTTTGGCAAGATAGATAGTTTCTTGCTTAAAAATGCAAAAAATCCTTAAAAAGGACTAGGTAGCCAATTTGGATGACCTAGTCCCACCAAGGGATTTTGAAGTGGGATTAGTGATATTTAAATATTTTTTATGTTGTTTGTTGGTGCTTGCATAATTCCTTAGGTAAAATAGGCCTCAAAGTCAAAAATAACGAACCTTAGGGGCCTATAAATGTTGTTTTAGGGTGATTATTGATGAAAGGGGACCTAAACTAGGACCAAAATGGGCACACAATTGTCCTTTTCTTCAAAGGTATACAATTTTTGGTGACACATTTAGCCCCCACTTTAGCACCCATATGACTCTATGTGCATATGTAAGCTAAAGGACTCTAAACAATCAATGCAGTTTGTTTTCATAAAAGGATACTCATTTAAAGGTGGGAGAATGAAGCCCCCTGTGTAGTTATCTGCAAAATCACAAAATTAGGAACCATATCCTACAATGAAAATTTGTTAGAAATCCAAATTTCCTCTTGTCTAATTCTTAGGGATCAAATTCGAGGGTAGATGTATGCCCCCCCTTGATTCCGTTTACTTTATGGAGGTGGAATCAAGGTAGCAATCTAGCCAAATTGAATGAGGACACACATATCAAAGGGAATTTCCAAGTACCATGCCACATAATGATAGGTGAGTGATGATGTAGGGCATGGAAACATGATTTTTACTCAACAAACGACATCAAAATGGAGTTGACTAGCACTCGGTATGTTGGTTTGAATGAAAAGCACACTAAAAGGTCTAACATTGTAAAAGTACAAATGTGCATATATGTAAAATGAGATAGGGTTAAAAGGAATGAAAAAAGAGTAACTTGTCACTTGTTCATTTACCTTTTGTAGCATTTGAGTGATGAGGAGAGAATGAGAGGATGTCGAGCACATGCGGATTCACACCTGCTAGATTGGACGCGTTGCATGACTAGGTAGCCAGCGGCGAGTGACAACACATGAGGTGAGTCAATTCTAGAGCCTTTGCTTTATGATTTTTCAATTATGGGATGAATTTAATGCATATTTAGTTTAAATTAGGATCTTGGAAATTTTTTTCGTAAAGTGTCCCTTTTGTTTGCATTTGCAAAGTGGCATGTTTCTTCGTGAAGTGTCCCATAAGGGTTCTAAAGTGTCTAGGGCCTTAGGAAAAGAAAACTAGAAAAAAATTAGCACACTTAAATGATGAATTAGTGTATAATTGAAGAGATTAGATGATTTAGATAGCATATTTTGATGTTTTTGATAAGTACCCACATAATTTAGTCAGCGTCTCGATGGGAGACAACTGAGTTTCCTTAGAGATCTAGCCCCTGCTTTATCAGTGGCAGAGATAGAGTACCTATAGGAGGTAGGGATATATTGGGTGTACCTCATGCCCCCCATGAGGTACCATGATGTGATGTTGATGGCACTGTGTGAGCACTAGAATGTTGATACTTGCACCTTCCATCTACCCATAGGACAAATGACCATTACCTTAGAGGATGTACATAGGATACCTTGGGTCCTTATTCGGGGGGAGTGGGTGCATATATAGAGGGGTCAATATTTCCATTAGCAGTGGGCAGATATGCAGTATTTCCTTGGTAGACCCGTCCATGATAATAGAGTGGCAAGACGGATCAATTTAGCCGCTACTTTATTCATGAGTGCTAGTAGTGAGGCAGATCATGATGCACACTATAGCATTGGTCCTCCTTCTAGATGGATGAGCAACACACCTCAAGGATAGGTCGGTTCACCTGATATGAGGGATGGTAGAGCATCAAATAGTGTATGTTTGGGGATGCTGCATCCTGGCTCATTTGTATTATGACCTTGGGAAATTTATCTTTCGAGAGCTAGATAGCATGATACATTGTACACTTCTATAGGTGTGGTGTCTAGAGCATATCACATGTACTAGGTCGACTAGCTTCCCATGTCTGAGAGTGGTAGGCTATACAAGGGAATTTGGTTATCCACTTTGACAACTATGGCAGTACGGTGATCTACACTTTTGGTGGGTGAGATTTGACCGACTAGAGGAGGATGACATCTTGTGGAGACCATCCAGCTTGTATTACAGTGACCAGATCACATTAGATAGCTGAGGAAACACAGTATAGGGCTTCAGATATATTTACTGACATCATAGATGAGGAGTATGATGAGGATGCAGACCTAAATTATGATGGAAAGGAGGGAGTGGAGGAGGATGAGGATGAAGACCATGAGGAGGAGGAGGATAGAGTTGAGGTGACACCCCTGAGTGAGGGTGATACGGCAGTAGCTAGGGATCAATATGATTGGGGAGAGGCCTCACCCACCCATATGATTAGACCTTAGATAGTAGTAGTGGCAGGCACCAGCACTCACATCCAACGGGAGGCTAGCACAACATCCATGCCCCTTGCACATGATGAGGTGGAAATTGCTCATCCCACCATAAATATAGGTGATGATATTTAATTGTGAGATATGTATGTTATATTTTGATGTATGATTTGATGCATATATATATAATGATGTATAATAATTAAATTTTGTTTCAATCTTGTTGGGGTGCTCAGAGGATTGGCAAGAGTTCTACCCTCAAGTGGCTGTGAAGATAGTGTCGACATCATTCGACAAAGAGGAGATGGACTCTGATTATGTGCCCCCATCGATCATGGAGCAAGATCTAGAGATGATAAGAACATTCGCTAGACTACGGGAAACATATGAGGGCCTGAGGAGATAGATCCACTAAGTCAGAGCTGCACCATAGGCACATCCATCACAAACTCCAGTAGAGGTGGAGAGAATAGAGAGAGAGGTGACATGGTTGCAGATAGCAAGAGAGCAGTGAGTGACACTCATACAGATGGAGGGGATCGAGTTCACGATCAGATTCGGCAGATCATGATCACAATCACACACAGTCATCTCCCGTTATCCTACTATTGATGCAACATGAGTACTGGATCCTAAGGGATCTGATAATCACAGTCCTCAGTGACATTGTATATTATGATGATATGTATAGAAAAACTTTTGATATATATATATATGCATTTTTATGTTACATGTTGTGATTTAATGTGTGGATGTTAAATATCAATGTGATTAATTAAATAGGAATTAATGTGTACATGCTTTAACAAGATTTATGTTATCTAATTAAAAAATTACTATAGTTTATAATGAGATACAACATAAAGAGTAAGTATGTTATGCACTTATTTTTAGTAACATAACACAAAAGAAAAATTGAATAGTATGAAATCTAAAGTAATTATAAAATGAATTAAATAATCAATTTAGTGTTTAGAAGACATGCATAATGATTTTTCAAGAACAAAGCAATGAGAAATCCCATAGGATATAATCCCATAGCTCTAATAGCACTACTCTATAATTCATACCATCCAAAAGGAGATTAGATATAATACCGATGCAAGTGCATGACGTTAATGGGGTCTTTAAGAGGAGTGCCACCACGTTCGATTAAGGTATAAGCCCCAGATCCATAATTTGTATTGACCACATAGAGGCCTAACCAATTAGGACTGAAATTTCCTTTGTTAGTGTAATTAGTGGTAGTATTATGTTGGTTTTCATATAAAACCAAATCACCTTTGTTAAATTTTTGAGGATGTTGTAATTGTTTAGCGTAAGCTTGAAGATGCTCGAGAGCATTGATGCTCTATTCATCAATCATTTCAATTTGGTGTAATTGATGTTCCACATAGGTATCATTATCGACAAGACCTTGGAGAGAAATCCACAATGTGGGAATTTCTAACTCTAAAGGTAGGATAGCCTCGGTACCATAACAAGTTTGAAAGGTGTATTACCTGTAGAAGATTAAACACTCAATGCCCATAACGCATATTGCAATTATGTATGCCAATATTTTTGGTTTTGGTTAACAGTCTTCTTAAGGATTTGTTCTAGAGGATTTTATTAGTACTTTTGGCTTGACCATTAGACCGTGGGTAGTAAGGTGTTGAAAATCGATGTTGAATATGAAAGGTCTCAAGGAACTTCTTTACATCATTGTTCTTAAATAGTGTACCATTTCCTGAGACTAACGTAGAAGGAAGGCCAAAGTGAGAAATGGCGTGTTCCAATAAGAAATGACATATCACCTCAACATTTGTAGATCAGAGGGGAATAACTTCTACCGATTTGGTGAAATAGTCAGTAGCACCAATGATAAATGTATGTCCAATAGAAGAAGGTGGTGAGATTTTTCCAATTAGGTCCAATCCCCACACAAAGAATGACCAAATAGGTATTTGGGCATGAAGCTTAGAAGTAGGAGCATAGATCAAATGGCTATGTTCTTGGAATTGAGGACATCGCTTAACATATGCATAGCAGTATTTTTCCATGTTTTTCCAGTAATAACCCATGCGAAGGAGATTTTGCACTAAGATTTTTCCTCCAAAATGTCCTCCACAAGTGCCAAAATGGGCTTGTTCGAGGGAAATATGAGTTTTAGCATCCTTGAGGCATTGCAAAAGAATTCCATCAAAGGATCTTCTGTACAATGTATCAGAAATGATTATATACTTAGTGGCTAACTTTTTGAGGCGAATGTGGGTATTTATAGTTGTAGGTTTGGGAATAGTACCATCCTTTAATAATTATGGATGGAATCATACTATTCACATGAATTATCTAGAAAAGTGGGAAGGACATCATCAGGTTTATTTCTGATGGAGGGTTTCATAATGGGATTTATGGTAAATACAACTTTGTTAGAAGGATCTACAAGAGAGATAAGAGAGGCTGCACTAGCCATTGCATCCACATGGTGATTGTCTTTTCAAGGGATGTTATCAATGGTGAAGGATTTAAACTGATCTAATAAATTTAGGACAAGATCCTTATAGTGTAATAGTTTATCATGTTTAGTTTGATAGAGACCATTGATTTGTTTAATCACTAATTGTGAATCACCATAGATCTTTATATCTTTGACCCCCATGACTAAAGCAGTGTGCAATCCAATGATTAACGCTTCATACTCGGCTATGTTATTTGTACATAGAAAATTGAGGTGAAAGGATAAGGGAATAGGCTTACCTATGGGTGGAATTAAAATAACTCCAGCACCAAAGCCTGTTCGACACTTGGATCCATCAAAGTACAATTCCCATTTAGGAAGGTCTATGGTAAACATACTATCATCAGGGAAAGAGTCATTGGTAGGAAATACTAAAGGTGAAGGAGCACTAGCTAAACAGTTAGTTAAGGCTTGTCCTTTGATTTCTTTTTGAGAAACAAACTTAAGGTCAAACTTGGTTAACAACATGACCCATTTAGCGAGACGTCCTGAAAGATCCATTTTACCAAAAAGATATCTGAGAGGATCAAAATTTGTCATTACTTGTATTTCGACATTTAGTAAGTAATGTCAGAAGTCACTAGTAGTGAATACAAGAGTTGGACATTTTTTTTCGATCGTTGTGTAATGGGTCTCATAATCTAGGAGCATTCGATTGATATAATAAAAAGGATGCTCTTTGTCGTTGGTGTCTTGTTGACCCAACAATGCAAAAAGAGCATGGGTAGAAGTAGCTAAATAAAGGATGAAAGGTTGGTTTGGTATATTAGGTTGTAAAATAGGTGGAGTTGCAAGGTATTATTTTAAACTCTTGAAGGCCTATTTACAATCATCATTCCAATCAAATTTTACATCCTTTTTGAGGAGATGCATAAAGGGCAATATATGGTTAGCTAAAGATGTGACAAAATGACGGATGGCTTGGATATTTCCTTGTAATGTACGCAATTGGGAGATGTTACAAGGAGGTGGAATATTAATTATAGCATCAATTTTCTTTGTGTCCATCTCAGTTCCTCTATGAAATATGATAAACCCTAAAATTTTACCACTATTTGCTCCAAAGCCACACTTTTGAGATTTAAGTGCATGTTATATTTATGCATGCACTTGAAGATTTGTCGAAGGACATTCACATTATCTTGGCATGTTAAGGATTTAGCTAGAATGTCGTCAACATAATCTTCTAAGATTTTATGGATGTAGTCATGAAAGATTAAGGTCATTGCATGTTCATAGGTAGCGCCAACGTTCTTTAAACCAAAGGCATCATAACCCAATAAAAGTTTTCCCCAAGCGGATGTAAAGGCGGTCTTGTATTGATCTTGTGGGTTTATGAATATTTGATTATACCCATAAAATCCATCCATAAAAGATAACAAAGCATGTCTAGCAGTGGAATCCACGATCATATCGATGTTAGGAAGAGGAAAATCATCTTTTAAAGAGGCTTTATTCAAGTCTCTAAAATCGGTACATATCCTAACATGATTATCGGGTTTGGCCATCGCGAAAATTTTTGATATCAAAGGAGAATAATCGATAGGGCGAATGAAATCTACATCAAGGAGTTTTTCAATTTATGTTTTAACATGCAAGACTATCTTAGGGTTCATCTTTTATATCTTTTGGTGAACTAGCTTAGCATTTTTGGCAAGGACAATGTTATGGGTGACTATCTTTGGATTTATTCCAGGCATATTGGAATATTCCCAAGTGAATAGTTCAGGAAAAGCATGAAGAATGGTTGCAAGGTCCTCTTGGTATTCATCATCTAGGCACTTCCCAATTTTAATGACTTTGTTTTTATCATCTACATCCATGGGTATGCCAAGGGTATCTCCTAAAGGGAGTACATTGGATGTAGGAACTTCAGGATTATACTGTTCCATGCTTGTTTTAGGTTCATTAATGTTATTAACTATGGGATTAGAGATGATCATAGCACAAGAGGTATTTCTCTTGGAGTGAGAAGTCCAATCTGAAGCAGGTAACAAGTGTTTCAAATTTTCATCGTCATGAACATAAGTGAATAGGGGAGAATCCACATCAAGGAATTCGGTATGCTTAAGCGTGAGGTTGGTTCTTGATGTGCATGTGATAATTTTGATGTTGAGAGAGGGTTGTTGGTTGGCTTTTGTAGCTTTAGAAAAGGAAAACCCTAGACTGGTCTTAGTTCCTTGTGTATTAGGTTCAATGGGTACACGAATTCCTTGCTCATGCTTGCCATATCCTTTACCATTGTAGCCTGATTGTTTGACAATATCATAACCCCATCCATAAATTATTTCCATTTCTTGTGGGTTAGGTGGCTGTTGATAATCTATATCATCAATTTTTTTTGTATATTTTTCACTGTCTTCCAAAAGAGATGAGGACAATTGATTGCTATTGTTGGTCATCCCCTTTTTGTGTGACAATACACTCACCCATAAAGGAAGGGGTGAATTCTAAAGATCCCCAATCATCACCAATTAAATTAAACTTTGATTTATCTTCTGGTTGACTCTTCTTAGAAGGTGCAATATTAGAGGTGGGAATTAAGGTATTGAGAGGACTTGATGTCCCCTTTTCAAGTTGTAAGAAACTTTTAGGTTCGAGGTCTATGTCAATTTGGTAAACTTTATTATTACAGACATATTTCATTTTGTGATGAAGGGTCGAGGGTACTGCATGCATCTCATGTATCCATGGTCTTCCCAAGAGGATATTGTAAGAAAGGTCATAGGGCATGACATGAATAGGAGTTTGTAGCGTAACCATTCTGATAGGAATGGGTAAGGTGATGACACCAAGGGGTTGCTTTGTAACATTGTCAAATCCTCTAATGGATAAGGAATTAGATTGGATTTGTGATCTATCCACATGTAACCTATCAAGAAGCTTCACACTACACACATTTAGGGAAGATCCATTGTCAACAAGGGTCCTTTTGACACCTATATGATTATATTGGGCTATTATCATAAAGGTTTCATTTTTTTTCTTAATTCTAATGGAGGGAGCTCATGTTGGTAGAAATTAATGTCCACATTAGTTGTGTTCATGTCTTGTAAGAGAGCTGCCACATCATTAGCATTTGTACAAGGAGGGACCACTATCTATTGCAATGTCGTTTCAACCATAAAATGATAGTTAGGGGAATTTTGAAGGAGATCCCAAAGGGATATCTTGGTGGGAGTGTTCTTAAGTTTCTCAACTAAATCATACTCCCTAAGTTGTGAGTTTAAATGGGGTTGGGAAATGGTAGGGATGTTGAGGGAGTTTGGCATTGGGGATGTGGCTTATTGCGAGTATAATGAGTGTGGGAAACAATATCATGCATGGGAGGGTAAAGGGTAAACTCAAGTTGGGACGGGGTTGGAGGTTTATGGGAAGGTGGGTAGAGAACAAGTTGAGGTTGGATGACATTGACATCTTTTGTTTGGGGTTATTCACAACGAACCATAGTAGATGAATTAGGTGAAATGAAATCCTAAATAACTTCATCTAACATACCCATATCATCACAACTAAAAGGTTTGGAAGGCAAGGAAGGAGTGGTTTTGACTTTATCATTGCAAACCTTACTGGATGGACTGAGTGAGAGGAAGCCTTGAAGGGCTTCATCTAAATTATCCAAATCATCACTACTAAAATTTTTAGATGATATATTTTTCCTAAAGTGAAGAAGTGTGTGCATCGTTTCATGCGATGTTTCTATGTTTTTTTTTTCATGTTCTACTAAATTTTCTTTAAAATAACGAGGAACTAAAGTAGAAAATGAAACTTGTAAAGATCTAATGCTACTCATAAATTCCATTACAATAAAATATGTTTAAGCTAATGACAACCAAATAATAAAAAGTAACTAAGTTGAAACAAAGCATCAACTATAAAAACAAACAGAAAGTGCAAAAACTAGCAACTAAATTCAGAAATTACTGATAAAAAATTTCTACTAGGACTAGGTCGCCCAAGGTGGTGACTTAGTCCCAGTATGGGTTTTTTTGAGTTTTTTTTGGTTTTTCGGATGAAAAATGCAGTGGTATAGATTTTAATATGCAACACTTTATGGTATATGCAATTTTTTTCTAATATGTAATGAAATGAATACAAAAATGAGTCTTTTTCACTAAGGGGAAAGTATGAAACCCTAGGATGCCTTTTAAACAATGCAACATTCAATGCAATGGTAAGAGAGGAAGTTCGTAGGATGAAAATCCAAACTAAATCATAAGCAAGATGTGTCTAAATGCAGGTTCACCAAAATGAACCACAAAATTTATTCTTTTGAGATGATAAGGGGATGGATCCCCTACAACTTTCTATGATTTTCACCTAGAAGGAAGAGGATGTCCCCTTGTGGGTAGCATAAATCTTGTGATTCATTCAATTGTTAGGAATTGAATAGGGTCAAATTTTCTTGTGATGAATTATGCCAAGTGTTGTAAATTTGTAAATGAAGTTAACTATTACATGCAATCTAATGAAATCTATATTGCTGGAAAACACATGATCTAATGCAACAAAGACAAAATAAGGACTATTCAAAGCAATATAACCTAATAAATCAGATGAGTGCACCTAGAAACTTCTGTAGAAAAAATAAGGAGTTGTGGAAGCCTCTGAAAACTTAGGAAAACTTAGTTTTGATCCCACTAGGGCACTTACACCAAGCTGGGCGGCCTAGTCCCTTTTCTAGAAAATTATTTTAGACTCCATTCCAGCCAACTAGGTGCTCAAATTTGCAAAAATATTTGACAGAAACCTCCAGTGCTACTAGGTCGCCACTATTGGTGGCCTAGTCCCTTTCAACTTTTCGAGAGAATTGAAAGTGGACACAAAGGCCTATGGTCTGCACTCTGCTTCTCCATTGAAATCCGGACTCAGACCTGCAAGATAACCTGCAAAACAAAGTATATTTTGGTTTCTAATGTGGGCTTTTCCTTGGTCAAACCCCTAGTTTGTATTTAAACTTGTAAAGAGATAAAAAATCTTCATAAACCCTATCCCTAAGTGTCTCTAAAGCTAGGAAAACCTAAAATAAGACAAAAATCTATTCTATTGTGCTAGAATAAGATGCATGCAAGAGATTTGTATGATGCAAGTCTTCAATTCAAAAATCCCTAAAACATTACAAATGAATGTGAAAGGAATGTAAATGCGATGCAAACCTCAAATCTGAAGATGGGCTGAAAATGGAAGACAAACTCACTTTGAAAAAAGTCTTTAGGTGTGATTTGGTGGCTAGTTGCACCTCCTCAACCTATATTTCTCTATGATTCTCCATAGGAATCCATGTTCAACCTTTGGCAATGTGAGATATTGAATGAGAAGTGATCTTGAAGACTTGCAAAAGCCCTAGTTTGCCATCCAAAAGCTTCAACTTTGCTATGAAAGAGAGATTAAACTTATTGAGGAAGATGTTTTGCACTTGATTCTTGAAGTTGCTTGTGAAAAATGGCTAAGAGAAAGGGGAAAATGATCTAAAAGAATGTATTTATAGGAAATAATACCTAATTATCAGTAATTTTGACCTAAGAGGCTGACACCCATCAAGAATTTTTGGCAAGGTAGACATTTTCCCGATTAAAAATGTAGAAATCCTTAAAAAGGACTAGGTCGCCAACTTGGGCGACCTAGTCCCACCAAGGGATTTTGAAGTGGGATTAGTGATATTTGAATTTTTTTGATGTTCTTTGTCAGTGCTTGGATAATTCCATAGGTAAAATATTCCTTAAAGTCAAAAATAACGAACCTTAGGGGCCTATAAATGTTGTTTCAGTGTGATTATTGATGATAGGGGACCTTAAGTAGGACAAAAATGAGCACATAATTATCCTTTTCTTCAAAGGTATACAATTTTTGGTGACACACTCCCTAAGGAAAGTAACCCATGCCATTCTAGAATAACCATCAATCAGAAGCATAAAATACTTGTCACCATTAAGACTTCCTATTATTGTGGGACCACAAAGGTCTATATGAATTAGTTCCAACATTTTGGTAGTTGATTATTATTTCCCTTTTAAATAACATCTTGTTTGTTTTCCCAATTGACAACTTCGGCAAATAGTATTGGTGGGCTTTATAATTTCAGGCAAATCCCTAACAACTTCTCTTAAACTGATCTTCATCAGATTGCCAAATTTTTTCATGTCCCATCCTCTGGTGCCATAGCCAATATTCATTAACTTGACACACAAAACACTGGCCATCAACACTCTTAAGCTGATAAATATTTCCATATGATCTTCTTCCTATAGCTACCACAATTCTGGACCCTTTTCTGATCTCACACGTATTATCCTGGAACACAAGTTTAAATCCTTTGCTACACATTTTTCCTACAGTCAAAAGATTATTCCTTAAGTCCTTAACATAATAGACAACATTAGTACTGTGTTTTCCATCAAAACTAATTGTTCCTTTTCCAAAAATATTTGCACCAGAATCATCTCCATGCATGACTAATCCTTCATAATTTTCAATTTTAGTGAGCTTAATTTTGTCTCTAGTCATATGATTTGAACAGCCATTGTCAATTACCCAATAATCTTCATCTTGTCTAGCATGAAAGGTAGTAACAAGAGTACCTTCCATCTCATCCTTATTTTCTGGACCACATTCCCTTGCACATCTTCCATGGTTAGTAGACACAAATTTATTCTCCAAGGCTAGAAACAAGCATTCATCTTTATCATCCTCAAAATCAGATTCATCATCAAAAATTCCAGAATCTTCTCTAACATAATACAATTTCTTGAATTTTTTGTCCTTTTTATCTTTATTATCTCTGTTCTTTTTGTGTATGGCTCTATTTAGAAATCTTGAAGCATAGTGACCAATATTTCCACAATTGAAACATTTAAAGGGTAACATACCATTGTACTTACTAGTACCTTTCTTCAATTTCATTATAAAGTTTTCTTCCAACTCCTCTAAACAATCACTATCTAGATCATCTTTTGTCTTAGTGGCTTTGAAGGTTGTTTCTGTTTTCTCCTTTTCTTTTTTGAATTTCCTTATTTCAAATGCCATGAAGGTGTCAAATAACTATTATTTAGTGAATTTCTTTAGATCATACACTTCCTCAATAGTTGAGACCTTGTCACTATAACTCTCCGGTAGGGTCATCAAAATCTTCTCTATTACATCTTCATTTGTCAGAGTACCACCTTGATTTTTGACTTCATTTCTTGCAACATCAACCCTCTAAAAGTAGCTTGCAATTTCTTCACCTTCTTCCATTTTCAATTTCCCATATCTACACTTTGTTGTTAGTTTCTTTGATAATCTGACTCAATCATTTCCTTCATAGATATCTTTCAAATTTTCCCATACTTCATAAGCAGTTCCTAATGAAATAACTTTTGTTCGCTCAGTCTTAGATAAAGCACTATATATTGCATACCTTTCTTTTTAATTTTTCTCATTGGTAAAAATGTCGTCTATAGAAGAAGGACCACTTGCTACCTCAACATATTTTGTCTCAACAACTTTCCAAGTCTTGAAGCCAAGAGAGATCGGGTAACCTCTCATTTGCACATTCCAGTCACTATAGTGAACTCCATCAAACATAGGGATTGACAATCTGTGCACCATCAGATCTACCTCAAGTGGTTAAGCTCTTCTTTGAGGAAACAAATATCTGATACCAATTATTTAAATGCACAAGGCAACTGAGAGGGGGGGCGTGAATCGGTTTTCAAAAATCACATTAACAAACCTCAAACAATAATTAACTCCACATACATTTTAATATGTTATTAAGTATGAGAATGAAGTGCAAATACCAGAAAGAAATATTAACACAAGAAAGACTAGATTTACATGGAAAACCCTATAAGGGATAAACCATGGTGAGGATTAACTCACAATATAATAGTAATTGCAAAATTGGATACAAAGGCTCACTTCCCAAGATAGGACTCACTATCCAGAAGGGAGGCTCACTGCCTACAAATAAAGAGAGATAAAAAAAATCCACCACAATAGCTTCCACACATTCATAGCCTTAATCAAAGAATTACAAACACCATCAACTCACTACTTTCAGGAGTCAAAAACATTAAAGTACTGCTGCCTTAATTCACTTTTGCACACTCTTTCACACCTGATTCACTTCTCAAAGTTTTCACACTTACAATTTACAACATCTTGACTTGTATTTATATCATCTTCGATCTTAGAAACTTTGTCAAAGGTCGGCTACACATTCTTCATTTTACAAATTCAAATTAAGTCGAAAAATCAACATTCCTGTGATGGATAAGAATGATAGTGGATCAAATAAATAATTAACCAAGACCTAAAAAAACATCTTGGATCAATCACACACTTCCTTAATTGATACTTATCCTTCATGTAATGTGTAAACACTAGGTCAACCGAACCTAATGAAAACACCAATGAACACTGAAGTATGCACATTTTCAACAAGATGAGAACATGTGGACCACATAACACACTTCACCATACACTGGAAGAACTCTTAGAAACCTTCATATACGTCTGCAACAACTACAAAAACTTCCATTAGTCCAATCAGACTATACAAACACACATAGTAGCTCTGGAACTAGTCTTTCAGAGCACCAAACGATGAACACTTTTTCCAGGACACAGATAACACCATTACAACCCTTATTCTAGATCCACAAGATCTAAGAAAAACTGTCAAAGGACTATATAGAAAAAACATTTCTCACAGTCCACAGACAAACAACTCTGCTAGACAGGTTCACAAATTGGTGAACACAACTTTCACTCTTCATTAACCCAAAAGCTATAACGTAGGATATATCACCCAAAGATTCCCATAAACAACACTACATATCTGAAAAAGCATAGGATCGACACAGAAGAAATACATAGCACATTACCGGATCACATTTAGAAAACACACATACTTTTGTCTTCACTATTTATTAATTTTCTCAAAAGAACTTGATAACTCATCATATCAGCACACCTGCAACACCATAAAGATAGATCCATGTACTCATAACATCTCTACAGTATCTGAACTATACATGCACCACTTGCAATCACTTGATTCCTTTCACTGCAATAACTTGAACAATTTTGACATCAATGAAAATATTAATGAAAACACCATGATACTCATTCACACTTACAACACTATTTCACCATACTCATTCACACTTTTCTTGTACATACTATAACACTATTTCAAAGTTTCAAAACATAGATTTTCTAACAAAAACAAGAAGCAAACAAAGATACATAAATATATGCAAAAACTTGTTGAAACACCTCTACAAGGATAGGTTCAGGCAAGGGCGAATGGGTCTTTATATAGGGTTCTAAAAAATGAAAATTTGAAGTTTTATGTTGTTGTTTGATTTTTTGTATTTAATTTCAAACAAATTAACCAATGATTTTTTTTCTAGTTTTTCTCAATTTACAATAGTGTAATTCAAAATAAAAGTATGAAACAAAGGTGAAAATGTTTTGACAAGTTTTGAATGTAAATTTCAGATGTAAAATGTAAAATTTGATTGATTTTAAGATGCAATATTTTGAAAGTGATAATTTTATGCCAATTTGAAACAAAACTATACAAGTTTTCACTTGATTTTGGATTAAAATGAAAGATGCAATGGACATGCAATGAACAATTTTAGATTTTAACCACTTAATGAATGCAATATGAATGTAAATCTGATCTAAATATTGAAACAAACCTTAATGCAACCTATGATGCAATATGGAATGAAACTTTTTTTTTGACTTTTTTATGATTTTAAAATACAAAAATGAAACCTTCAATGCAAAAATGTAAACAAATGTAATGCAAAACCTAGATCCAGGGTTTGAAAGACTTCCAATTTTTAGAAGGTATATGATGTAAGAATGTTGAGTTCACCAAAATGAAATGGTGGGAAAGTGATCCCCAAAGTTTTATGAGTTGATTATGAAACCTAGGGATCTTAATAGGCGCATTTCCCTATGGATTTCATTAGGAAAGAGATAACAAGGTATATTGATTGAATTTCAACCTCAATGGTGAGTAAATTGGACCTAGATCTCAATCCTTAGGAAAATAGGAAATATTTTTAACCAAACAAAAATAATTTCAAACACTCAAACTAAATGAATGACAAGACATGATACCTAAAATGTATATTCTTGAATTAATACTAATTAAAATTATAGTTTGTAGCCAGATCTGAGAATGGTTTGAATACATGTACCTATCACCAAAAACTTGTTTTGAGGAGTGCAAAGGGACTCATTCACCCTTGGAATAATGGGTCTCAATCTAGGGCTCCAAAATAACTTTGGTAGTCCTCTGGTACAAGATCTAAGCTTCTATTTGGCATAGTTCCCACTATTAGAATGTCAAAAATAAATTCTACGACTTATTTTCCATGGTTCGACAATAATGATGAAAACTTGTGCAACAATGCAAATTGCTCCATCAAGATCTCTTCAATTCTTCATCCACGTATAATTTTCACATACATAAAGATGATTTTTTTCTATGGGGGTTTACCTTGGTCAAACACAAATTTTGGTAATCAAACCTTGATAGAAAGATAATGGAAAAGAGAAGGAAATGATGAATGAACAATGCTTGCTAAAAATCACCACCCTTCAATGGCTTCCCTTAAAGAATTGAAGTCAAACACATCTCTCGAAGGAACTTGATCTTTCTTTTCTTGATGGATTTGGATACTTGAAATGCTTGGATGATTTGTGATCAACAATACATATTAACCTTCACAAGATAACATGAACACACATAATATTTAACATGATGTTAAGATCTTGATCATTGCAACAAATGACTGATAAATATACTCTTGAATGCTCAATTATGCTCTTGAGAATAATATTTTCTAGAGCGTGAAGACTTGATAATGTATGGTAGATTTCAAATGATAAAAGACTATGTATTTATAGGTGTTAATTTAATTTCTCAAAAAATAGATTCCAAAATCTAAAATTACAAATTGAATTTGAATCAATAAAATGTTGCCAAAATCATATTTTTAAAATAGGTCTTGGCACTTAAAGTGGACCCATTCATCCATGGGAAAATGGGTCCTGGCCTATAATTCTAGGACACACATATTCCATGGTGATTTAATTATTACATATATTTATTTAATGTTGGTTCTCCTTTCGAAAAATAGGAAAAATAAGGCTTTGGAATGTATAATGTGGAAAATTAGAAGCTTAATTAAGTCTGATAAATTAAGGGACCTAAACATAGTGTGAAATTGGAAATGGATATAATTTCCTCAACTACATCTAGAATCTTGTATCACAGTAAATCAACACCTACAAGGGAATAGACTCTGAGAGTTTTATTGTAATAGCTTTTTACTGTAATACAATTGATTTGTTCTTTGGTGTGCGGGTTTTTTCTCAAAAGAGTTTTCCCATGTAATTTTTTTGTCTTGTGTTTTATTGCTTAAATCTAAAAATAACTATATGAATGCACAATATTAAACGAAACTACAAGTGTTTAAAGATTTGAATCAAAGTTTTGCAATCCTCTCTTGATTGATTTGCATTAGGAAATAATTTCCTCACTCTACGTTCCTTTCATATATAAGGTTATCTAAGCTATCTTGGGTGATATCCTAGGCATAAATAAGGTATATATAAGAGGTACTAAGTCTTATTTCATTATCATGTGGTGAATCATGTTTTGATTGGAGATATTTAGAGGTTTTCCCCCTCAAATTGGCTTATTATTCTCAATTATTATCAAGTAGTTGCAATATATTTTTGTTGTATTCATCTATTGTGCAAGTTATTTCATTACAATTTGTATCAAAGAATGATATTGGCACCATTTTGATTAAGCAAGAAAAATAGGTTTTGAAGGGACTTGAAACCCTTTACAATACTTGATACAAAAAGTTGCTAAAAAGATGGGCCATAGTAAACCAACAACAAACCAACATAAAGAAACATAGGAAAAAAGAGTGGTGAACAAAAGAGACAACAATGAACCAACAATCACACTCAACAGTGACAAAACAACAAAACAACAAAAAACCACCTAAAGACCTGTAAAATAAAAACAACAGAGTGACCACTAATTCATGTTGCTTAAAGTGTTGGCCACCTCAAGCTCCTGGCTCTTATGCAGGTCAATCATTTCCTATAGCTCCTTCTTCTCATCTTCAAAAGATCTTTTATAATCAATCGACCCTTTAGTAGCAAGGCCTTTGATGTCATCTTTCATGCCCTTCTTTCCTTTTCCTTTAGCTATATGCTCCTCCATAAGCTCAGAGAACTATAGTTGGTCCTCTCTTAAATCACTAATCTTTTTTAACAAGACTTCCAAGGAGTCTACGCTATTTTTTATAGAGATATGGCATGCATGCAACAAATTTTTTATGTCTTCATTGGTGCCCTCAACCTTAACTTCCAACCCATCCAACCGTTCATCACATAGGGATTTGAAATCCTGGAATGAACCTTCAAGGTCCACAATCCTATCAATAAGAATGTTTGAAATATAATTTTTTGGCACATTCTTAAGGTTCTCCTTCAAACCCCTAATTTTAATATTCACTTTATTGAACTCTTGAAGAGTCCACTTAGCTAATTTAAAATTACCCTTGGCCCTAGCCCTAGCCATGTATAGCAATTGAAATATTGAGGGAGATTCATCATTTAGATAAGAAAAATCCTCAAAGAGGGGGTATACCTTTAGGGGTTCATCCTCTTAGAGTCTTCCTCTTAGAGTCTTCCTCACCTTGACCCTTATTATTAGCCTACATAGCATGATTAAGTAAGTTCTGAGTCGGTGATTCCTCAATACTCCCCATGTTATCACTAGTAGCCTTCTCCTCATCTGACACCTTGGCATCCTTCACAAGAACATTAGAGACCTGGTTTTTTAGCTTAGCAATGCATTTGTATGATCTCCTTAGCTGGTCCTTGGCCTCTGAGCTAAGAACGTTCTCGTATAACCTCTCCTTACCACCAACATCAATCTTGCCCCGACCAAAAACCAACTCCACCTTCCTTGGAGAAGAATCCTCCAACCCCACCTCCATGTCCTCACTATCAGAGAGAATAATGCACTTAGGCACACAACTAATTTTAGGAAAGCTCTTCTTCCTCTCTTTAGAAAAGGTGGCCTCAGGGGACTGAGGACCCACCTCCTCCTCTTCATCCCATTCATCATCTTCAACATTGTTGGTATCCTAACTAGAGGAATCTGGCCCATCACTCATAGTCTTCTCCTTACACACAATAGTAGAGGTAGGGAGGAGAGATTTGACATGCTCCATGATTAGAAGAATGAGACCCTCATGGAGGACTAGGGTCTTCCTAATTTTTAAATGTTCATACACCAAAATTTCCATAGATGAAAGCAGGAGAAAAGGAAAAGAAATATACAACCTATGTCTAAAGTGATTTAAGAGAGTGAAATACTGCCCCAAAATTGTAGTAAACCTACCTTTCAACATCACATAACAAATTAGTACCTCATCCACTTCCTCCCAAATCTTCTTTAATTACTTGTGCTCATAGCCCCAACTCTCCATTTTCACCAACTTCTTCCTCTCATCTTTCTTAAAAAACTGAGCCATCACATCCTCATTAATCTTCTTGTCCTTAAAAAGCTTGTGGCCTACCATCGACATCCCCATCACAACAGCAATTGGCTCCTCATTCACCTCCACTTCTAGACCCTTTATATGAAGCTTCCTATTATGCTAGCATGAAAAAAATTCCACCAACGCATTTGATTCATGCCCATGTAGTCATTCTAGGAACGACATAAAATTCTCATGGCACAAAATCTTCCAAAGTTTTTTCTTCATCCTCAAACCCATGCAAGTGTGCAATTCTATTATTCTTATTTCACCACCCATTTTAGCAGACACTAGATGGGAAAAAACCTTCCAAATTTTTTTGTAATAAAAGCCATCTATATGGGAGAGACCCACAAAACGTTTGAGTCAAAGTAAGGTACTAAGGCTTAAATGCCTCCACTACCTAGAATCATCCCACTCCATCATTACAACAAGGCATTTTTCAAATTTTGGAGGTCATTTTGTGAAACTTATATCTCCCAAATTTGGGAAAATAATTTTAATTATTAAAGGGTTTTTGAAAAAACATATTAAAAAAGATACAATCCAAATTCTAGAGGAATTGGAGTAGAATTGAGAGATTTATTGCAAAATTAGGGTTTATTTCCAGTTTGTTTGGAAAGTGCACATCTCCCAAATATTCCAAAATTGGTTATTTAATTTTAGTGGGGTTTTGAAGAATTAATAGAGTAGCATACAGTTAAAATTTTAGATAATTTGAAGTCGAAATAAGTGGCTTATTACAAAATTAGGGTTTCCAAAATTTCTCTCTGAAGAGTATAAAACACTAAATTATTTTGGGGTGATTTTTTTGGCAGAGTACAACCTAGGATTTGGTAAGTTATATTAAATCTTTCGTACTATTTTTAATTTATTTTTGTGATTTATTACAAAATTATTTTCTACCATCATGATGAGGCCTGCAAGGAAAAAAGAATGCTACCATAATGGGATAATTTTCTGATAAGGATGAGGTAGAAATTAAGGATATTAACCCTAACGATGAGATCAACAAGGTCAATGGTGAAATTTCATCAATTACGAATGACATAAATGAATTTTCGAAGTAGTTGGACACTATTATTCAAGGGATGAAGTTTAAGGGTAAAAAATCACCTAGTAAGGTGGAAGATAAAAATTTTGTTAGACATGAATTCCCTGGAATTGAATCCAATTTAAAGAAGTATCCTTAATTTAATAATCCTATGTCAAGGAAATTCATACCCAAGTTGGATATGATGAATTTTGATGGAAAAGATCCAACCAATTGGCTATGCTAAATGGAGCAGTTCTTTGATCTTCATCATGTTCCTAGTCAACAAAAGGTGGCTATGGAATCCTTGTACTTGGAACCAAATAAATTTATTTGGTATTTTTGGTTATGTGATGAGAATAGAAAGAAGGTTTGTGTGGTCACATGGTCAATATTTCAAAAACTTGCTAACCATTATGGAGATAACTTTATGGATAGCTACTTTTTCCAGCTCACTAGATCAAAACAAATAGGCATGGTCAAGGATTATATTTAGCAATTTCAAGCCCTCTCTCTAAGAGTGGAGAATGTGACAAGAGAAAACTTGAAAGAACTATTTTTAGGCAATTTGAAGGATAACATAAAATATGAAGTACGATTGTTCCAACAACACTCCTTATCAAAAGCAATAGTAATGGCAAGGCAAGTTGAGGAGATTTTTTTGGCCGGTAGGTAACAAGGGATTGTACATGTAAGAAGAAGGAGATATTATGCACATTCGTTACCTCAACGTACTAGATTGAATCCACAACAAATTGAGGAGAAGAGAGAAAAACGGTTATGTTTCAATTGTGACAACCAATATAGTTGAGGGCATAAATATAGTGAAAAGAAATTGTGTTATATTGAAGGTTTGAGTGAGGAAGATGAGGAATCAATATTAGAGGGTGATAGGGTGTTAGATGTGTTGATATTTGTCATTGATGTCATTGTTCGGTTCGATACTCCTATCTCTTGTGTTCTTACCTCTGGCTTATCATTTGATCTGGCAACGTCATTACTGACACATGTTTTGGCCTATGCAATAATTTACCGAAGTATGTTTTTGGTTCAGCCCCATTCGGTATAGTGTGGGATATCATTTTTGCATATATGTTGACATCTCCAACACTCTGATGCAAGCCGGCTAGTGGAGAAGAAAATTTGGTATATATATGTACATACATGAAGTGGCATAAAGAGTAGTTTTTATTTATATGTGTGATAGCGATCTATTTATATTGTCTTGCAAACTGATGTATGTGCATTGTAGTAGCTTAGTATAGTTTTTGTACAAAATAATTTTGTGATTTAGCGAGAATTGTATTCATGCATATGTAGATGAAATTAGAGTAGTTTAGTTTTGTAATACATACTCCAACAATAAGCCGCCTCTCAGCTGTTATAACTAGCTTTTGTATTTTTGGTAGTGAGCCCACCGGTAGTGATCCAACTGACAGTGAGCCAACCCAACAATGAGCCACCTATGTATTCTGCAACCAATTACTTAATACTTGAGAGTTAACCCTCTCCATGGTTTTTCCCATCTTGGGTTTCCATGGTAAAATCTTGGTGTTATGTGGTGTGTCATTATATTGGTTATTGTTCAGTAATTTACTTATGTTATGTGGACAAATATTTGAAGTTTTTAATATTTTTAGAGAAATACTAATTCACCCCTCCCCTCTCAGTATTCTGGATGTTTAACAATTGGTATTAGAGCTAGATCCTTTAGAAGAGTCCTATATCTCAAAGGAGATCCAAAAGGTTGAACATATGGTACCTAGATCTACCATGGATCATAAAGAACTCATCTCCATCCTTGAAGATCTTGAAGCTATTAAAGATGAAAATAAGGAACTCTAAGAAAATATTTAAATGGAAAATGATTGCATCCATAAGTTGAAAGATTAGATCCAAAAATTCAAGCTAAGGCATAAGGAGGTCAATAATTAACTCAAGTTAGCAAATATTACTATCCTTGATTTGAAAGACAAGAGTGAAGAAGATTAAAAGATTAAGGAACATTTGATTAATGTAATCAAGGAAAAATATGAGGAATGTAAGAAGTTGGAACAAGAAGTTGTATCTCTCAAATCAGATTTGGAAGAATCATAGAAGCAAGAAGTCAAATACAAAGAAAGCTTAGAACAACTTGATGAAATACTAGCAGCTCAAAGATCACCAACAAACAAGAAAGGCTTAGGCTGTGAATTTGGTGAATGCTCACACACTAAACCCGATGAAAAGAAGGAATCTAAACTAGTAAAAGAAGCTAAAAATGAATCTGGAAAAGAAGACAAAGGTAAGTCTGCGGCAAAGAAATAGGTAAGTAGGAAGCCCTTCTATTTTAATGGTCATTTCTTTAATTGTAATAAATTAGGTTATAACACATTAAATTGTTGGATTAGTATGAATCATAAAGCTAGATCTTACTTTGGTAGATGTTACAATTGTAATGGTTATGGTCATAAGGCTAATCAATGTAGGAAACCAGATAGAAACAATTATTTCAGTGGTTATTGTTATACATGTTATGCATATGGACATAAGGCTAACCAATATAGGTCAAGACAAGAGAAGAAAACCAACAAGTGTTATAATTGCAATAAAATTGGACACATTGCAAGATTCTACAAAGCTAATGCAGTCAAGGAATCTAAACCAATGAAGAAAATCAATAAGGAAGAAGTCAAGGCCAAAATGAGGAAGATCTAGAGAAATAAAGAAGATAATGGATCCAAATCCGGTGCAGACATCTGCTCCGATTACAACCAGAAGCTCTTCGGCTATTGGCCAGGGGAGGAATGTTCAGAGTTTTCCTCTTCCTCCTTCATGAGTAAAGTGATTGCAAGCATGTCAGATCTACTCAATCAAGGAGCCTCTGATAGATAAGAATTGTGAACAAGTAGCTTCCATACATCTGGTAACGTCAGATCCATTTGATGAAAAATAAGTCACAAAAGGAATCTCAGTGCATTTAATGCAAAAAGGTGCATTTATTATGAAGTTATCATAAAACCAAAGTTGATAAGTCATTTTGATCACTCAAGTGAAAGGATTACAAGGACTTAAGGTGAATAAATAAGTTGACTTGCATCCTAGGGTTTGTGAAGCGAGAAGAGGTATTTTTCTCGAGTTTTTCTATTTCTCTACACTTATAGTTATGGCTACTCCCACTTTGGTCAATGTGACATCTTAACCTCATCCCAAACTCAAGAAGTATCTGTATATATCAATTGAAAATGATATGGCAGGCTCTTTGTCAAAAATCCCACATGGATTGTTGGACTCAAGGGAACACTGAGAGGGGGGGTGAATCAATGTTCAACAATATTAAATCTCCATGCATCTAAAACATGAAACCATTTCACCATTGTATTAAAGAAAAGATGTATGCATTCAAACAAAACATTCATAACACCATGAAACACATATTTTTTGCATGGAAAACCTGTTAGGGGAAAAACCATGGTGGAGGTTAATCCACAATTTGAGTACTCAAAATATAATTGTTTACAAAAGGGAATGCACTTTCATTCAGGCACACTGCCTAGAGCTCACTGCTCAAGAGAAAGGATTATTGCCATACAAAATTTAGATTAAAACTATCTAAAGGGTGAACTGAGATAGTAGCATCAACTTATGATAGGTGATAGTTCTGGTGTAGCTCATAGATCCGATTCTGGATCTACTTTCTGACTCTGCACTTCACTCCGCCCTATTCTGCTCTTTTCTATTCTTTGCATCACTTATGATAAAATTCGCACTATTGCACTACTAGATCTCATAGTTTTCACTTCTACACACACACTCTTATGTTCATACATCACTTATGATCAAAACCAACCTCTTATATATATCCGCAATCAAGGATTCATTCAGCTTTATAAAATATTAAGTTACTTTTAACTTGTCAACAAGATCCACTACTAAATCTTTATGTGCATCCTCCAAAGTAAATTAAGACCAAGAGAGGGCCAAAATAAAACTTAATCAAACATGAATACTTATAATTAATTACATCTTATACATCCACGATTTCTATCCTTATCGGGTCGGCCTTCTATCACAGATAATCAACAAATTAGTGCACCATATCTTCTAGATCACTTACCAGTCAGTGCACACCAAAACCAAGATACTAGAAAATATCAACAAACCTTCCTTAGAGATTCACAACCCAAAATATCTATCCGGTAAGGTGTTTTAGATCAAATTTTATGCATGTTAACCAGATGTCATGTTCTTTACTTTCATCTACTAGTGGGAACCAAAATTATACTTAAGTTGCATGACTTGGGTTGCCATAAATGACAACACTTACAAGCCAATCTCCTCAGCCATATGCCAAAAATATCCCCCTTTGGCATTGATGGCAACACTTAGTGAAAAATGACTAAGTGTCAGAATCATTATAGGTACACTGCCAAACTGTTTGCTGCACTTTCTCCCCTTGAGATTTATAAGGCATTTTTTAATGCATTATCTCCCCCTTTGACATCAATGACAAAGAATGGATGCCATATGCCAAAAAAAAAGATAAAAGGTGACAGAACATGTGTTCAAAATCTTCAAGGCTTCAAAAATATTCTTAGAGTTCTCCTCCTTTGATCAAAGTTGCAAAAACTTGAAGACAATTAACTGCTAGCTTTAGAAGATTATCTTATGGTTTTTCTTCACTTCTGGCAAGAACTTCTTCCAACCAAAAAATGTAATTCCAATAATAATGATCAAACAATTGTTCTTGGAAGTCTCTTTAATGATCTCAATGAGATATTCATGAATTGTAATTGCTTCTTCTAGTTTCTTACCATTCTTCAGTATTTCCATCATCTGCTCCAGCTTGCATTCAATTAGATCCTTTACCTTCCAAAAAGTATCCAAAAGAATATTCTTAGAGAGTTGAATTTTTGTTTGTTCTGACTGTAGTGCTCAGATTCTTTCCTTGATGATGCCATATGGATCCTGAGATATGTCAAAGATTTTTCCAATGTCATTCAATTTTGCTTCAATCTGATCCAGCTTCTCCTTGTAATTGCTGACTACATGGGGCCAATATATGCAATAGTTGTAAATGCTTGTGGCCCTGTGGCTAAGTTAATGCATAGCCTCAACTCATTCATTTTATTTTTCAGCTTGGAAAGGGATAATCTGAATTGTTCCTTTAGGTGAGAGACAACTTCACCTTCTTCTTTGCTTTTGACCTCTGAGCCCATTGATTCTTTGCTACACTCAATCATCTCTTCAGGTAGAATGTCCTTTAGACTTTCCAATATTATCTTATAGTGCTCAACATGAGTTGATTCAAGCTACTATAGTTTTTCTGTTGTCGTATATTCTTTTTCCTCGCTACCATTTTCTTGACCGGATTCATTTTCCAGTGGATTCTCAAGTTCTTCATCAGATTCTTCATCCAGAATATCCACAATCCCCTTTCATTTTCCCTCAATCCTGGGAACTTTTCTTTCTGGAGGGTTGTACATTCAATAATTTCTTGTCCTCTTTTCTGCCCTCTATCAGTGCTACCAGAAGAGGAACCAACTTCCATTGATCATACAGACGGGGAAATATTGACTGATCCACACTTTACAAGCACATTCTTACAAAAAAATTCAAATTCCAAATCCTAGTTTGTCAAGCTCTTAGAATAAGAGTATATTTGATTGCATAATGGTTTGTCTGATTTCCATACTACATTGTCGATTTTCGGCAACCAATTTAGAAAATACATTACCAGACATATAATTAAAGTGCCAAACTTGAATGGATAGCTTGACTCCTTTGTCAGTTGAACATTCTCCATGATCTGATCCTTTAACAACCAGCATAGGTCAAAGTCCTTACCATCAATTATCATTTTATGAGCAATGATACTATGCCAGCCAATGTAACTCCTTCTCAATTTTTGTAGAAGATTTTATATGTTATCTCATGTGCAATGTACTTCATAACAGGATTCTTGATTTTTGCAATCATCAAAGCTCTCTGATCTTTGATTATTCTGGTTAGGGTTTTGACCTCTTTGTTCCAGATAGATTTATTGGACTAGGAACATCTCCGACTTTGTAAAAACTAGTTAAGTTCTCAATTGACTCTTTTGAAATGATGTACTATTTGTCCAAAGTTAAAACATCACTATGTAATCTGCTTAATATGAATTTCATGAATTCTACATTCTCAAGTATGGAAACTCACTCCACATATCCAAATTTCCATGCTTGGCTTCGCTCAATTGTTTTAATTCATCAGGGAGCAATAGATTCCTCATAGACCTAATTGCACTGTTATATTCATCTAGAGTGATTGAGCCTTTTATTTTTTCCATTTTTCCCTTTCGCATTTAGGGTTTTCAACCACACACTAAATTGTATGAATAATTTGAGAACAATGTGAAATACCTGATAGATTTCAATATTTTCCGATGAAATCAAGTTTACTACTTTGTAATCTGCCTATCGAGTGCACTCCTTCTTTTCTTCTTTAATGCAAAGTGACAAATGATATCTTCGACTTGACTTTTATAGTTCACACATGTGCAATAAATGTATTTGCCCTAAGTTTTTTAGAAACTTTTTTTTCCCAAATGACGACAAAAATATCTTCTATGGACTTATGAATTGTCTAAGTTCTTTTTGCTAAAATTATCCAAAATTTTTGTACACCATAAGTAGACCTTCTTGACTAATCTTTGTGTTCTGGTACTGTCCATAGATAGGGGAGGAAAAATTTTCTTGTAAAACTCCCCCTAGGCCAGTGGCCTAAAATCAATTACCGAAAGAATTATCAGAAGTAGGTTCCAGTGTGGAACCATTTACAGCATCAGAATCATTTTTCCTTACCCATGTCCTCTTCATTTGATCTCTGATTTCATCCATAGTTACCTTTTCTTTCCCTTTATTATTTTTCTCTGTATTTTTGTCTTTGTATACCGGACCTCTTCTGTCTACATTTTTGTTTCTGCAGAATCTTGCAATATGACCATACTTGTTGCGGTTGGAGCACACAATGTTTCCTTGTCCTGACCAATCATTCCAATGACTTATTCTAGATTTTCATTTATTAGCAATATGCCCAAATTTCCCACATGTATAACATTCAACATTTCTTCTATCAATAGAGTGACTTGACATATTTTTGCATTCAATTGATTTATGGCCAGGATTTTTGCAATTGAGAGACTGACCAAAAAATGATGAAACTTTTGACCTCAAATTACTTCTACACTGAGCAACCATATGACCAAACTTATTATAGGAAAAACAATACCCATTAATTTTTTGTGCATTAGGTTGTCTTACCAGATATCTTCCATTTCTGTTATGTCTGAAATTCTTTTGTCCCAATCTGGAACTTTCTCCCTTTTCATATCCAAGACCTCTCTTATCATTTCCACTCTTTTGTCCTTGAGTTAGCTCATCAAGATTTACTGAACTAATCTTAAACTTTTCTTTGTATTCATTTGCAATGACAAGATTATTCCTAAGAGTAGTAATCTTCTTACCAAGTTATTCTTCATTGTTTCTGGTTCTTTGTAATTCACTTTCCAACTGATTGAATTCTCCATTTATTCTTTTGCATTAATCAGATTTCTCTTTGAGGGTTTGAGCAAGATTTTCCTCATTTTTCTTCCTTTCTTCTATCTCCTTAGTCATATTCATCATCATAGATTCCATCTCATGCTTTAGATTTGTATTATCTCTAGCAATCTTTTCACATTCTTCGGTTATCTCCTTCAAGGTTTGATTCAGGTGAGCATCATCCATCTCTTCATTCTCCTTCTGTTTTATTTGATCACAAATATCTTCTCTCTTCACTCTGGATTTAACTATCTAATCCTTCAATGACTGAATGAATTTCTCAGCATCTCTAAGATTTTCTTTCAATTCTTGAACTTCTGCTTTAGACTGATCAAGGTCATCAAGTGCCACCAGAAGCTGTTGTTGAAGATTACTAGAGTCCACATTCCAAGATCCACCTCAAGCTACAAAACTTCTTTAGAGGAACTATCTCTGATACCAATTGTTGGACTCAAGGGAACACTGAGAGAGGGGGGGGGGTAAATCACTATTCAACAATATTAAATCTCCATGCATCTAAAACTTGAAACCATTTCACCATTGTATTAAACAAAATATGTATGCATTCAAAGTAAACATTCATAACTCAATGACACACAATTTTTTTGTGTGGAAACCCTATTAGGGAAAAAACCATGGTGGAGGTTAATCCACAATTTGAGTACTCAAAATATAATTGTTTACAAAAGGGAATGCACTTGCATTCAGGCACACTGCCTAGAGCTCATTGCTCAAGATAGTAGCATCAACTTATGCCAAGTGACCGTTGCGGTGTAGCTCATAGATTTGATTCTGGATCTTCTTTCTGACTCTACACTTTGCTCTGCCCTATTATGCTCTTTTATGTTCTTCACATCACTTATGATCAAATTCGCACTACTGCACTGTTGGATCTCACAGTTCATAGTTCTACACACACACCCTTATGTTCACATCACTTATGATCAAAACCAACCTCTTATATATATCCGCAATCAAGGATTCGTTCGACTTTATAAAATATGAAGTTACTTTTAACTTGTCAGCCAGATCCACTACTAAATATTTATACGCATCCTCCAAAGTTGGTTAAGACCAAGAGAGGACCCAAATAACACTTAATCAAACATCAAGACTTATAATTAATTACATCTTATACATCCATGATTTCTATCCTTGTCGGGCCGGCCTTCGATCATAGATAATCAACAAATTAGTGCACTGTATCTTCTAGATCACTTACCAGTGAATGCGCACCAAAACCAAGATACTAAAAACATCAACAAACCTTCCTTAGAGATTCACAACCCAAAATATCTATTTGGTAAGGTGTTTTAGATCAAATTTTATGCATGTTAACCAGATGTCCCATTCTTTACTCTATTATGCCAGTGGGAACCAAAATTATACTTAAGTTGCATGACTTGGGTTGCCATCAATGACAACACTTACAAGCCAATATTCTCAGCCATATGCCAACAGATTCCTTCCCATGGAAGATGTTAGGGCTTACATTCATTTTAAGCTCAAGGAATTTAACCACAATAGATTAGCTACTGTGTGGATAAATGAGATCACTAGTGATCATTTCAATGTCAAACCTAAATATAGGGTTTTGGTTGAAAGGAAGCGACATGTCTGGAATGATTTCCCATGTTTCTTCTTTGATGATAAATGGATATGAATGAATATGAGTAGGTTTCATGAAACTTTCCTATGGTTAGATGAAGCTCATTTGATCAACAAAGATGTAATGAGTATTGTTACTAGGTTGAATGACACTAGAATTCTTCTGACACTAAAGGAAGTCAAAAATAAGGAGGTTGAAAACCTAACTCAGGTTATTTTTGACAGTAGGTTGTTAGAAATTCATACAGTTATGAATGTAGCTGTGAAGTATGTTGCCCAGGTTATTGTGAATAAAATCTACTACTCCAATAGAGATAATTCCATCTTTTCTATTATGTTATACATTTCATATGATATGGTGGCTAATGGAGTGGACTACGACCTATGTGAACTCATCAAAGAGCAATTCCTTGAGAATTTGAGTTAGTGCAAATGAAGTAAGAAGAAGGTTGCATTCTAATTTGGGACCCTTGCACTTTGATTGCTATTCTACTTCATGTGTGAGATGCCCTATCTTGGTCCAGTAGTGTGGTCATATAAAGAACCAGTTGCTCACCAAATTGCTGAACAAATGAGAAGGTATGTTGACACTACTACACAAGAAATGGAATTTACTTCATTTTTCTCTTTATTACAGTATAAGATGCACAACCGAGAGAGAATCCCTAAAACTATAGTCACCAAATATAAGGATGATATCACATTCATAGTCACGGTTGACAAATGTATAATGGAAGTTGTTGTACCAAGAACTCAGTGGATACCCAAATTGGGGTATGAAGTGTTAGAAGAACATGTAGAACAACTTGCAAAAGTTCTATTAGAGAGTTTGGTAGAAAGCTCTTAGAAGAGGTTTGGCATGGTAGAAGAAAAGTCCAAAGAAATCTAGAAAGAGTGGATATTAAAGGAAAACAACAAGAGAGTTCAGAAGACTCTAAAAGAGATTAGGGAAAAAGAGGGTATGACAGAGGAAGGTCTTGCGACACTTAAAATAATTACCTGGAGTACAACTGGTAGCTCAACCGATACCTTCACAAAAGTAGTTGAACCTTTGGTAGAAATGGAAAGTCTGCCCCATAAGAGGAAGAAAGGTCTTCCTTCGCCTACTACAAGAAAGAAGGCGAAAGAAGAAAAAGAAAATAGGGAAAATATTGTTCATGTAGAATCTAAAGAAGAATCAAACCTAGACAAGTTCCAAATCAAGTTCTAGGAAAAGGAATCCAAAGAGGTAACTCATGATCCTCCTGATGTAGATACTTTATTTGAACTACTTTTAGAAGGAAATTATAAAGAGGTTGGTGATTTGTACAATTCTACTACTTCCAAGGGAAAAGAAAACATCACATAGGCCTTTTTTTAGTACTATTCAAGATTAGATGGAAACATAGAAAAATTGAAAGAGGATATTCTTGATAGTCTCTGGATTGGTCTAAATGTAATCTCAGCAAATGCTAGGGAAATAGATAAGGAAATTGTCAATGAAGCTATCTCTATCATTTCTAAACTCATAAAAGATGAAAACCTAGCAAGCTTTAAGCAACTCAGTCGGTCAACATTGAGAATAAAGAAGAGGGGAAATACTCTTATGGAGAAAAACGAAGCTACAAAAGAATTGAAGACAAAAGTCATTGGTAGGATTACAAGCATGGAAAGAAAAATTGAGATGCTATCTGATGATGACTCTGGTCCATCATTCGTTGCTCCCTCATGCTCTCATGAGGAATTGGATACTAAAAATTTCACAAATCTTGTACCAAAATACATTAATGCAGAAGTATACAATCTTGATATGAATCCTCTAGAAATTGAACACACTTCGAATATAGATTCTGCTTTGGTGAATGCAGAAAATGATCAAGAAAAAGAAGTTGAAAGAGAAGAAGATAGAATTGAAAAAGAAAAAGAGGAATGTGGAAGAAAAGGAGAAGAGATAACTATAGAGGAAATTGATACCAGAAAGTAGGAAGAGAACACTGAGCAAGAAAAAGGTGAAGTATCTATAGTAGGGATAGCTAAGAAAAGAGAAGAAACTACTAGTAACTCTATTGGTACCTCCTCCGATGAAACTCTGAAGAAATTACTTGCCTCACCACTCATGATTTGACCCATCACCCCTTCCAAGCTAATTATTGACTTTGAAAAGATCAATCCTTTTCATCAATTTCAAATCGGTGAGTCCATTCAGGCTTCAACCAAACTTGAAATTTTTAAGGAGTTAGAGGAAAAAGATAATCTAATTGAATAGAATATTGCTGCTCTCCAAATTATTATTCCTGAAAGTAATATAGATTGGTTTGAAAGCAACATGGATAAATCCAGAACACTCATTAATGATGTGAAGGAATTCTTTGCTTGTATGAATGAAAATCTCCACGGGGAAAAGGAAGCCAAAAGGAATAAGCTCTGGTAGGAATTAAAAGATTGATGTGCAAATGCCTTCTCCAATATTAATCAGCTAATCAGGCAACGTCAAGACCTTCTCAAGGAAGGAAATTCTTTTTATTTATATAGCCTATAGTGGTTTTTTTCCACAACCATCATTAGAAAAGAACTTGATTCAATTGAGTCAAAAATTCGGTAGGCATACCATTCTTTTAAGTTATCTAAAGATTTGTCTGGATCTTGGAGATCATCAATTGAGGAACTACACAAAAGGTATTTCAAACTACAACAACAATGGGACAACATCATTTTTCCTTTAGGAAATCTCTAGGAGATGTGTGAAAACAACATTTCACTGATGAATCATGCTCTCCTAAAGTTACAATAGGAAAATCTCTCTGATCCTTGCTCCATTGAAGAAGGAGAATCTCTCCCTGCATCCATTCAAGTTCATGCACAACTTCTAACCAAAGCAATCTTACAATGAAATGATAATAAGGGTAAGTAGGACCACTCACATTCAAAAAATCAAGTAGTCTTTCTCCAGTGGCACATCAGGCACACCCTAATGTTTTCACCCTATACCCCTTGCTCATTGATGTCAAAAGGGGGAGAAACATAAAGGAAAAGAAAAGTTTTTGAAAAATAACAAAAAAAAGAGAGTCATATTAGGGGGTTTTAGAGTGTTTTCGGAGCCTTCAACATTTTTTTATTTTGAATTTTGTTCGCCATTAATTATAAAGGGGGAGATTGTTGATATTTTTTATTGATGTCATTGTTCGGTCCGATAATCCTATCTCCAGTGTTCTTACCATTGGCTTATCCTTTGATTCGGCAGCATTGTTACTGACACATATTTTGGTCTATGCAATGATTTACCGAAGTATGTTTTTGTTTTTGCCCCATTTGATATAGTGTGGGATATCATTTTTGCATCTATGCTGACATCTCTAACACTCTGATGCAAGCCAACTAGTGGAGAAGTAGATCCAGTGTATATATGTATACATACATGAAGCAACATAAAGAGTAGGTTGTTTTTTATATGTATGATAGTGATCTATTGATATTATCTTGCGAACTGATATATGTGCGTTGTAGTAGCTTAGTGTAGTGTATTCACAGAAGAATTTTGTGCTTCAGTGAGAATTGTATCCATGCATATGCAGATGCAATTATAACACTTCAGTTTTGTAATACATACTCCAGGAGTAAGCTGCCTCTCAATTGTAATAGCTGGTTTTGTATTTTGGGCAGTGATCCCACTGGTAGTGAGCCAACTGACAGTGATCCACCCGATAGTGAGCCAATCCGACAGTGAGCCAACTTGGCAGTGAGCCAAATATGTATTCTATAACCAATTACTTAATACTTGAGAGTTAACCCTCTCCGTGGTTTTTCCTATCTTGGGTTTCCATGATAAAAATCTTGGTGTTATATGTTGGTGTTATATTGGTTATTTTTCAGTAATTTAATTATGTTATGTGGACAACTATTTAAAGTTTTTAATATTTTTAGAGGAATATTGATTCACCCCTCCCCTCTCAGTATTCCAAATGTTCAACAAGATAAAAACTTGCATGATCCCAACTAATCGTTTCTTTTCATGCACTCTCTAGATTTAGTTCCCCACAAACTCTCAAGGTAGTGGGTTTCTTAAAGAAGAATAAAGTAATAGTGTTGAACGACTTAGGTAGTACTCATAATTTCATCAAGAAAAAGTTGGCTACTCATTTAAATTGTTTTATATATCCAGCTCTAGAGTTTTAGGTATTGATTGCAAATGGTGGTACTGTTAGTTGTTATGGAGATTTCCATAGAATTATCCATGGGAGATTATCACCTTGATAGCCCAATGTATGTTATCTCCATGGGTGAAACAAATTTTGTTTTGGGAGAACAATGGATTACTACTTTGGGGATATGATGAAGGGTACTCCCCTTAAAAAACCACATACATAGCTAAACAAGAGAAGTAAATAGGAAATAAAAAAATAAATACTTTCTTTATATTATCTTGATGGAGTGAAATTACAATACTAAAAAAAATAACATACTACAGCCGCATGGGCCTTCTTATTACAGAAATTTGCAAGCCAAAACAATGATTTGCACTACAAGAGCTCCATTAAATAACCCCTGTTCTCCCTCTTTACCTTAGAAGTGTAACTACCTTAGAATATTATGGAAGGTGTAACCCTATTTTGGCACCAGAAATTCGACCGTCCATTTTCCCGCTCTAGAAGATTTTTATTTTATTTTTATATAGTTACAACTTCTCGGGGTTATAAATTTTGGTCCGACTATTGGAATTTTAATTTTAATATATTTTTGGAAAGCTTGTGAAGCGATATACAACATGAAACTTTATGGGAGAAATTCCTTGAGATGAAAAATTTAATATCTTCCAAACAATACAAGATTTTGAGATGATTCTTTCACCAATAATTTTATTTTTCAATTTTTCTCCTTGGGGTTAGTTTTTGTGTCCATAAGAACCCAAATAGACTAAATTACTAAAAATAGCATGTAATTATTTTTGGTTGTTTCAAACTTTTGACTATCCCAAAGATTGCAAATGTCACCATGGGCCCCAAAATAACTAAATAAAACTAAAACCAAAAAGAAATAAAATAGTTTTAGGTGACACAAGATTGCCCTTACACAACTAGGTGCTCCTGCATCTTGATGTTTTATAATTATCTAGCTAGCCCACTAATTTGTAACACATCTATAAATGCACACTATACATAAGGAGACATTGAATAAAGGTTGAATATGCATTAGTTTATTCATTCTTCAAATTTTAAATTTTTTATTACAAATTTCACAATAAACTTATATTATTACAATATAATCCTTTACCCAAAGCTAGAAACTATGAACCTAAGGTTATAATAAACATTTTTCCCTCTACAATGTTAGAATATTTTTCCCTTTTCTTATCCACTTCTTTTAGAATGAATTTCAAGATCAAATAATAAGAGAGGACATGAAATCATCATTTAATCTAAGACTCCACTAGCTATTACATGGAAAAGAGTGTTCATACCTATCACATGCCATTTCTCCATGAAGCATAAATACAAAATATGGATATATAGTCCTAGATGTACATGAAAAGCATGGAGGGATATTATTCTATAATATAAAAATTTACTTTGTTAATAATGTCATTAGGTTTGATGTGTAGCCTAATAACGATCCCATGAAACCTTTTGAAATCACATCCAAACTTCAACCATTGTATTAAATATAATATGGGCATCTTTTTCTTTTTTCACTGGAATTACATGTACATGTTTGCACCCTTTTGGTGATTATTTTTTGGGTGGTAGAATCCATTTTGGAGTAGTTTCAACATCAAAAAAATTCATTAATGGTATTATGGGTTGTTATTATAGGTAGATATAAGTGAATATGTAAAAATGATTTTTAGAGTTTTTGGGGTTGGGGGTTGGGGGTTGGGGATACCTTGTAATTGATGTTAGTGCTAAGGAGTCATAGATCAAGGGTAAGGCATGCTTCATTCTCATATAAAGAAGGTAAGGTTATCAACACAAATTAAAATATGAAAGGATATATTAGGAAGTTATCAAGAGTTAGGGATTATAGATATACCTATACAAAATAGAGGAAGTATAAATTTGAAATATTAATTTAAGATACTATGATGGAAAGTGTTTGTAATTTAGGTTTTGGGATGAATTATACCACATACCATATTAAATGTATGGTCACACTCCCAACTCTAAAATATATGTATAGAATAAAATATAATATGTTAAGATATAGGGATGTTATTTAAAAGGTACCCAAATAACAATAATTTTAAACCCATGGTATGAAATAAATACTGAGTTAAATGTAATAAGGATTAGAGTTTTGGTTTGCAAAAGAAAAGATACTCAATTCAATGGATAGTTGACACTCTAGCTCTAAAATGGTCACTTAGCATAAAGGATTGGGGATATAGTGTTTGTGGGAAAAGCATGCTAGTGAAGAAAATAAAGATATAAACAAGTTAAAGGAAAATGTGGGGAATAGGTGAAAGGGATGCAAGGAAGGAGAATTTTAAATATTTTAAAGTAGAATGAGAAAAGGTAAAATTGGAAGTCTTAGGTATCAAGGATTGGAGATACCAAGGGATGGGTATTTAGGGAAAGGGGTGGCTAAAACTTAAATAGCAATATATCAAAACTTAGAGAGTTAAACAAAAAATGCCCCACACTTAGAATTTTATTTTATTTTGGAAACATCCAACACATAATAAGAACATGGGGGATGAGGAACAATGCATATGAAAACATTGACCAAGGGACACCCATCAAGATATGTCTTTTATATTATTTTTCAATATTGAGTAAATGGTGTCAAATACCCAACATAGGAGACACATAAAGAGAAATAAGACAAATCAAAATGGGTGAAAATAATAGGTTAATATAGGATCCCACCAAAGTAGTAATCCCAAATTTTCTAAATATATCCAAATTAAATACCTCTTATAATACCTTGCAAAGCACCAAAAATTGGAAAATAATGCCACCTCAAATTCCCTCTCCCCATTTCCATGTGAGGATAATTTAGATTAAAAAATGGAAATTTCCAATTAGTTATAGGATCATGTGAAATAATAAATAAATTGATATAGGAACTTACTGTAGACATGGAAAATATATCGACACACTTGATCCTGATTACTAATGTCATTTATTCTTGAATCATCTTCTTAACTTGGCATTACTTTTCATCCTTTAATTGAATAAATAATTATTTATTTGATTAAGTCATTCTCTCATGTTAATTAAATTAATCAATTTGATTAAATAATTCATTTTATTTAATTAAATCCCTAAAGTCATCCCCTTAAATTAAATAAATTAATCTTTATTTGATTTAATCTAACATCATGCTCCTTAGTTAAATAAATCAATTCTTATTTAATTAAGTCTAAATCATTATTCATCTCAACTTTGATTTAAATAAATCATAAAATGTGAATCAAATTTGTCACATCATCTAATTTCCTATTAAATTGCTCAAACCTTGATTAATTTAATCCAAATCACTCCAATCATCTAGATTTTGCAACTTGCACCAATAAATCAATTTAATTGATTTATTAATTCATCTATTTTCCCTCAACTTGGCATAAAAGGAGAATATTCCCTCAAATTTGAATTCAAATCCAAGTGGACTTAGTCCTTCCAACAAGGAATTTATTTCACCTTACAAATTATTTTTCCTTGAGGCAAGTGGCCATAACTCCATTTCCCTTCCCTCTAAACATGTCGCATTCAAATTTCAAATTTGAATCCAATGGCATTTATGGGTACATTGACCAAAATGTGCTCATTCCTCCTCCAATCACATGTGGACAAGTGGCCTTCTCTCATTGGTTGGTATTTTGTCCCACATTCAACCAAATCCCTCAATCTTCCATTCTTCAAATCTATAAATAGAGTCCTCTATTGCAATAGCATCCACAATTTGAGTAAACTCACTATACTCAATTTCATCTTCAAGCATATTCATTTTCATCTATTTTTATCAAGTTCTTAGCTAGGTTATACAAGAATTCAACCACAGTGGATCAAATCTTCATCAAATCATCACAAAGCTTACAAAGGAGTTGGGAAAGGGCCAATTTTTACACATAATTTGCACCAATTCCCCCATTGCGATTGATAGTTTGTTCATTAAAATAGGATTCATTTACTTTCATTTGTATTATTCTTCATTTTCTTCCTATGCCAATGTTTCTATCTAATTTCACAGGAATCCTTGTTCTTACTTGCATTTCAATCTAATAATGTGCTTGTTTATCATGTTTGTGCAGGTCTAGGATTGGGGTTCACACTTACAAAAGTTGAGAAACCTTAATTCTCAACATGATATACATATACTCAAATTTTGATGATACGATAAAACATTGACACCAGTATTTAGAATATAGTTTCTAGACTATTATTTTGTAATATTATGGAAAATATTAAGAGGGTTAAATTTTGAGAGTACATAAAGTGAGCTTTTCTTTTTGTAAAAAATATAAGATAGTGCCAAGTGTGCTTCCCCCCATCTTTCAATTTTGCTAATTATTTTATAGATCTATTTGGTTGAAAGTTAGATAAACTAATGTATTAGTATAAATATTTTTTAATAAAAAAATTCAAAGGGAAAATATTCTAAAAATTAAAAAAACTATGTATGCATCCCTACTTTTGAGAAAATGATCAAAAATCAAAATTTTCAATGTGTACAGTGAAGAGTAAAATACAAAAATATAAAATTTAACAAATTTAGATGAGTTTATTAAAATAAATAAACTAGTAAAAGTAATTAAATATTTAAACCTTAATATATTTAGATTTAGAAAAGAACGTATGTATATAAAGATAAGATGGAACTTGATGTAGAGCATACTTGAGACTTGGATGATTTTTGATATGTTTTCTAAACTCTATATTCAAGTAGCGAATAAGATGGTCCAACTCTTAGGCTCGCATATCTAATTCAAATTCAAGTCTAAGGTTGCAAATTTTAAAGAAAAAAGTAACTAAATGCATTCTATAACTTGGTCATGTTATGTTATGTTATGTTATGTTATGTTATGTTATATATATATATATATATATATATATATATAATTAATAATAGACACCAAAGGATAATAGTCACAAATTTGTCCCACAACCTATAATTTATTCATTGCTCATTTTTAGTACATGTGAATGATTAGTTTTATTCAAGTTTAAGTAATTCTATGTGATTGATTGATAATTAAGAAAGTTCTTATGTTTGTGAAATTCCTAGGACATCGATAGAACATTTCTCATGTTATTTTAAGAAATTAGTTGTCAATGTTTTACAATTGAGTATTCTTTTAATGTTTTTTATATTTCAAATGTGAGTAGAAAAAATATGTTTTGTTTTTAGAAAAATGCGGAGGGCCTATAGATATATTAATAATAATAACATTTAAAATACTTTATAACTTATGTGGTCCCAAAAACACCTTTACAATGATAAACTATCTGCTAACCCCTAGTTTGCTACTGAAGATGGGTTGATTAGACAAAATATCCAAAAATATCATAGAACAATATTATTATTGTAGTTGTTTTATATATTAAAATAGACTTGGGGATTATGGTGTGAAATATATCAAAAAGGAAAACACTTGAGGAGATCAATATCAAGAGATTGAAAAAATGAAATGGATGAGATTAATTTATGAAAGAAATAAATCTAGCTTTAAATGTGAAAATTTTGAAATAAATACACTATCTACTAAAATTGAGAAAGAAAAAGAAAAGGAGAAAAATACAAAATAAATGAAACAATCTTGTGCAAGTAGAAAATAAATGTCTAGATGTGAATGCATATCATTTTTTTAATTGAATTTTATATTGAAACAAATTCTAAATTCAAATCAAATCAATAAATAAGAAATCAATTAATGATGATGCGATTCAAAATATAAGCTTAGATGTTACACGAGTAGAGAGTTATAGAGCTTGAAAATTTCTAGTTCAACATTGTATCTCTACTAAAGTGACTTGTGAATGTAAAGCTCATAAATAAATTTGTATTTATTTAATACACATCATGAATGAGCCTATTAAAATATAAGACCTTTTTTCTACAAAAATATACAAAATGCTTGGGAGGCTAAGAAGAAATGACTTATTTGTAATGGAAATAAATTATATAGAAGGTTATATATTAATTATTAGTCTATTTTTTGGTATTCTATTATTAATTTTGAGAATAAAACTCTAGGTAAGGTTTATTGGGTTCATTCTTCAAATTTTTTTGTAAAGGAATTAAGACCTTGTTGGCCCCACGATTTCTATTGCACCAAAAGGTTGACCTGTTAATACCCGATACAACCGCTAGAGTTAAAAAATCCACTAGAGGTGATTAGTCCATGTCATGAATCCCAAGGGGAGCACTAGCCATTTTCCAATAATCTTCCCCCTCAGTGCAAGCCGAGGGGATTCAAACCCGACACCTTTGGCTCTAATACCAATTGTTTGCCCCACGACTATCATTGCAGCAAAAGTTTGACCCGTTAATGCCCAATACAACCGCCAAATTTAATGGATCCACGAGAGGTGGTTAGTCCATGTCATGAATCTCGATGGGAGTGCTGAACATTTGCCAACAAACCCTTCCATATATTTTCTCAAGAACCACCAAAATTATTATTATTATTATTATTTTGATCTCTCAGGGTATCCCTATGAATAAATCCCAACGGGTTCCCTTTACAAGGCAAGCTTGAGGTGAGACTAATCCCTGGGGCTGCATGATGACCATCACTTCCCCCAAGTGTGTGCAACAGATTAATGATGGGTTAGTGAGTCGAACCAGAAGCCTCGGGGAGAAAACCCAAGACTCAAACCAACTACGCTAACCCATGGGGACAAAACAACCAAAATTATTACTCATTGGTTAGAATAAGAATAAAAATGTAGTTTTCCATCAATTTTTTAAATTATTTTATACTATTATTGATTCTCTCTATGGATATGTGACATAAATATGATTAAGGATTTTTAACATATGA
The DNA here is from genome assembly GCA_007115665.2 of Sequoiadendron giganteum. NCBI lineage: Eukaryota > Viridiplantae > Streptophyta > Pinopsida > Cupressales > Cupressaceae > Sequoiadendron > Sequoiadendron giganteum. The sequence continues at coordinate 611,844,677 of CM021109.1, read as the reverse complement.
TAAAAATAATTGAAAGATATTTTGATACACTATTTAATAATTACAAACCTTTCAAATAATATTCTTAGCTCATGATCCACTTTTGTATAATGCAAAATATTAATGATGGATGGTCTCTTTACTCATTTTCTAGATCATGCTTGCACACATTCTAGAATATATGGGTGACCATAATTGAGCCAATGCTTGCTCAATTTTCCTATCATATTTTATATCAAGGTCTTCTTATTTGTTCTAGATTATTTCATTTAAGAGTTATCAATAATCATTGAACTATTTGTAGGGGTAAAAGTAATATTAGGAATCCTTTTTGTTTTATCCTAGATCCTAGGTTGTGTGGAATACAATTCATGATTCTCTTGAGACTTTCAAACCTATTCCTTTTTCCTACCCTATGATAGATCTAATATATTGGAACATAATATTTTCCAATTTTACCTAGAGATATCATGATTTTAGAGTGGAAACACTATTTAGAATTTTAATTAAAGAGACATTATTCTCTCTTTTCTAGATGTAATAGTGACAATTATTTCCATATGTATTCTAATATTTTATTTTATTTTAATAGAAATATGAGTGTAATCCAATAAAGTTGTACTTGGAGTGGACACCGATGAGAACTTCTTGAGCATTGGGAAATGTACCTTTTATGGTATTTAAAGTTTTTAAATCCTCCTTACAAGAAGTCCATTTCCCTTAGGAATTGACATGGTCAAAGTCATAATGATGGAGGTCATCATTGTCATGAGTCTCATTCTTCTAAACATAGAGAGCCTCATGGAAAATAACATGAATAGTATTTAGTTATCTGTCAACATTTAGCTTCCTCTAAAACCAATAATATATGGTGCTCATTTAGCTAGATAGTGGAAATTTTCCTCATTTTTTATTGATCGTTTCTCCTCTCCAGGCTGCTGGCTAGTATTTGAAGGATACATAAGATGAAAAATATATATTTATGGCTCTCTGAAATGCTAGAATTCCATACCAAATCTCAAATATTATACTAATGTGTAGAAACCAAATTATTATGATCCACCTCCTACTATTTATTCAATAGCTCTTGCTACTTAAAAACTAATTGTTTCTCTCTTTTGATATGATATTTATTTCAATTCCTTACATAGACTACATAATATAACATTTTTAACCCACTTATTTTTGTGGTATATTGAATTTATAGAAACTTTTATAGTTAATAAATGCCACCAATAAAATAAAAAATGGATGTAGATGAATTTTTTTTTTCTAATTAGTTGGAAGCATACAGTTGTTTATTAAAAACTACAATAATTTTTCTATGAAAGGAACATGATAATATATTTGGATTAAACATATATTGGTGGGGAAGTTATTTAAATAGGGATATTTTTTGTCGTTTTTGTCATTGTAGAATTTCTTAGGATCTAGTGAGATTCTATTGAAGTCGGATATATTGTCTCAAGATCTAATAATTAGGAGTTATGGATTAAAAATGAAGGATTAGAAATTGTGGTTAAGGATTATGGATTAAAAAATAGGAATCTAATGAAATAAAATAAATTATGAATCAAGGATAAAGGAATTATTTTTAACTATGAATTAATGATTATGGATATTGTTACCAAATTTTCACCTACAACTCAATTTGGTAAAGTTGAAGCAATTGATTAATTTTAAAGGTGAAAGGTTTTCCAAACATTTTTGCTATGCTTAACCATTGCATAATTAAAGGTACTGAAAGGAAATTGAATTTAGTTTTGTTATTCAGTGTTTTGTAGCATAAAGGAAGATACATGAAAAAACAAGATATTGTTGTCATTCATTTCTATAATGTTTCATTCATTTTGTAATGGAATAGAATAAGTGTTTCTTTTCTATACATTGGAAAGAAAAGAATGATCAAATTTCCCCCACAAGTCATGGGAGTAGTTGAGCTAAAGAAACATTGAAATACACTATAATTTTGAAGATGAAAATTCTAAAAACACACAAGGAAAGATGTCCATCATAGCTTGTTGAAGTCTTGTGTTAGTCTCTATTGTTTCCTCGTCCTCCTCACTCCTGATCTTCAATTGAACCTACATCATGATGAAAGATTGGTTAGAGCTCCGAATATGAATCTCAACATGTGTCTTATAAATAGAGATATAGTATATTCCTACAATGCATTAAGTCAATTGAGCAAGCATTAGATGTATGTAGGAGATCCTAAAAATCAAACGTGTTTGTTCAATGTGCAGGTATAGGTGAAATCTTGTTGTTGATTCATTTTTTTTGACATCATAGCATGTGGTGTAAAAATGGGCTCTCACAAGGGTTGAGCCCAACATGCTGCCCCTAAGTTTCAAAAGGGGAATGAGATAGGACTGCACATTTAGAATGCTCAAATAGAAACATTTTCAGCTAAAGGAGTAATTCACAAAGTGGATGTAAGAATCATTGGCACATTTTCCATTCATGACAACCAAGTCAAAAATTCTATGAGACAACCCCTTTTGAAATGGAAATCATAGATGAAAAATGGGCTCATTCGAATGCTTAAGAAACATGCATAACAAAATAAAAAATGCACTATTTCTCATCAATGGAGTTTTTTTTGCATACCAACATGTCATGCTATCATTGTTTGTTTTTATAGTGCTGTTATCATATCTTATTGCTGCCATGTATCATATTTTCCTACTGTATTTATTGTTTGAAGTATATTCCTTGAAGGTACAACCATCAAGAGTCAAGGAGTTATGACAAATAATGCTCACATATAGGGGACAACAAGGAGTGTAATGTTCAGTGCTAATAAGAAGCAATCAACAAGAACTCATTGTAAAGAGATATAATATCCATAATGGGGCAGCAACTAGAACAAGATGAGATACATTTGTAAAGCTCTGAAGAAAAAGGTTGCAATTCAGAAAAGTGCAGTAATGAAGAAAAATGTATGGGGATGTAGAGTTCAAGAAACAAGACATCAATAAAGTGAAACTAGTAATGTCACAACAAAAGACAATGAGCACTCAGAACAAGTAAAAATATCAAAGAGAGGAGCTCCAAATGCAAACCCAAAATGAAATAAAAGATACTTTCATTTCCTTCAGAAGAGTAATTAATTTTATCTTCTTTTCTACCATATTCATAAAAGAGAGAATGATTTTCTTGAGAGCAACAAACAAGAGCATTGTAATGTATCGAGCCATGGTTTCAAACAAGAAGGGTTTTCAAAATACAAGCTAAGTATGATATTTTATAACCATAGCCTGAAGGTTTCCATTATTTTCTTTTGTTTCTACAAGTGGTCGAACCCCATAAGGGTTTTTTATGAAGGAGTGTTTGCACAAATATTAAAGAATGAAAATAACTCAAGAGTTGTGAAGATGTAGCCATGGGAATGCAAAAGACCTTTGTATCTATAAAATGGAGATTCTAGAATTCTTCTATACAAAGGAAAATATATGTGCAAAAGTAAGGTTTTAATTTGCTTTCATGAAAATAGAGCAAATAAAATTTTACATTCTATTATTTTGGAGAATAGAGAAAATATCTCATAGAGGCTGCGAACATGGAAGTAGAATGGGTGAAATACTCTATAGGATCTAGGTGTATGGAAAAAAATAGAGAGATCTTCTTCTTCACAATAGAAAATACAGAAAAAGAGTTTACCCTGTGGCTCGAAGAAGTTCAAACATTTTGCAACAGGAAAAACCACCTCTCAAGTGGCAATACAAGCTCCAAAATAGAGTCAGCATCGACCTCAAGATATAGAAGAGAGGTCCATAAAAATATGAAAATGGAAAATACATCAAAAAATAATAATGGTCGCGGCTGCAAGGCCATAAGATGCTCCAAAAAATAGAGAGAAGGTGAATATTTTGTCTTCCTTGTGAAAAGAGGTATCACCTCATAAAGTTCATGTGAGAAAATTGACAGAGAACTCCATGAAGCCTAAAGAAAACTCTAGTTCGATGGAGGCCAAAGTGCAAAGGGTTTTCCTTAGAAAATGCAAGTTGCAAATGAGTGCAAAAAAGGTGGAGGCTGTTGCTTTTTTTTAAGGGTTTTCTCTTATTTCACTTGGTTGGCCTAGTAATTTTTCCACATTATTTAAAAACATCTCACGCCTCAACTAATACCATGGTGGTATTATTTACTTACCTTTCATATATTTTACATGCGCAAGCTTTGCATATCTTAGTCTCCCCTTATGATTCTTTAAGGAAATCACATATCCATGTGCCTTAGGAGTTTTATGAATTTCATGTAAAATAAAATTCCAAAGAGGGATATTATATACTTTGCAAAAATAGAGTCTAAACTATATCTATGCCTTCTATTTAATTTTTACAAAATATTGATAGAATCTTTCCATTTTTATTTTGAGTCCCATTTGAGCAAAATAGAAAAAAATAGGTGAACTAGGCTTTCCACTTCTGATTTTTAGTCACAACTGAGTGCTTTTGAGTCCTTTCTAGGTCGGCCCTCTTGGGATGGAATCTTTCCATCTTTTTCATTCAGTTTGGAGGTAGTTGGGGCCCTATTTTGGAGTTTTTTTTCCCTTGCTCGAAAATCACACTGGAGTTACTATTTTGAGGAGCAGTTCACTCAGATTTGTCCCTTCTCACTCTTGGAGAGCTATATTGGAGAAAAACTTAGTTTTTCTTAGTTTAGATTTGCTTATTTCTCTCTTGAATACTTGTAGAGAGATTTGTAAGCCTTGATTTGTACTCATATTTAAATTTCCCATACTCCTTTTAGGTCAATAAAAGTAGTTGAGCATTCCTATCTCAGAATTTTTAATTCATTTTATATTAGTGATTGGATGTTTCATTATGATCCTAAGAATTGAATCCTTTGTTGTGTCTCATTATTGTAAATTTGTGTGTAGAAATTTCATATAATGCAGGTTGTAAGTTGTGTTTAAATTTTGAACCTTTTTACAAATCACTTTTGTGTTGTGTGTTTCCTTGAGATTTTGAGAGTTAATGCTTTGGGAACTGATTGTGAGTTGAGTTAGTGATTCAATTTAAAGTTATGGTGCATCACCTTTAGATTTTGATATTTTCATTTCAAGTCTATCTTTTATCCCTTTTCTCGGAAAGGTCTTCAGATTAGGTGATCTACCAGGGGAAACAACCCTCTTAAGAGATTCATTCTCATCATAAGTCACCCACACTTGAGAATTTTTCCATGCTTCAACAGGATAGTTGAGTCAAACTTAGCTAGGGTGCAATCCTAATTGACAATAAGTTTTGGCATACCCGGTGGGATTCTGAATCTTGTTTCAGAGAATTTTTTTCAAATTTTTAGGTTGTTATTATGGTATATGCAATAGTGTTTCTATCCTTCAGATGTTTTAAGTTTATACCTAGCGACTCCATTCTCTTGTCTTGCATGTAGATCTAGTGTAACCTGCTGATGAGAAGAGTGAGAACTAGAGAAAGTCCTTCATTTGAGTATTTGTAGCTATCACTTGACCAAAAAGGAGGGGTAGGGTAGCAAGAAAAGTTTTTGTTTCACCAAGGAGGTCAAAATCTACACCTCCAAGTCTCCGCCTTGCAAATTCACCATCATTAGTACAAGCACTAGTGATGGAAAGACAATTTCAATTTGTGTCTTTTAATGGGGGTAGCCCATTATATCTTGCTCGACATGATGATATTCTTGTTGTAGCTCTCAAAATTCTGCCATATTTCACCGAGAAGATCAAGCCACCCCTATTGAGCACATTTGAGATGTGGCAATATTGTGCTCAGTTGATAATGTTACTGAAGAAAATGTTGCACTAAGGCTTTTGGTTGCATAGTTGAAGGGGAAACCCTTGCAGTGGTTTAGAGGTCTTCCAGCAAACTCAATCGCAACATAGGACCAACTAGGTGATGGCTTGCATAGATAGTTTGAGGATAAATCTAATCATTTGTCTTTGTTGGAGCAATAAAGCACAATCAAGAGAGCTCCTCATGATCACATTTCTGATTTTAACTATTATTTCCAGAGGACTTGGGATAAGATTCCCATGATGGTAAAGCCTTCACCTCAACATGCATTTCTATTTTTTCTCAAGGCTTTGAATAGTGAAATTTTTGTGATGATTCAGTTTATGGGTGGGTTTACACTTCCTAATGCTTTTGATATAGCTATTAGAGAAAAAAAATTCCTTATAAAAGTTGGTAAAATAGCCCCAAGGCCTCCTATGCCAATTTTTTTGGAAGTGTAGCCACCTATTCCCATGTCATTACCCCCTTTAGTTGTTGTTCTTCCTACTCCTGCAATATGATATCAAGTTGCAACCCAAGAAACTGTTGTTCCAAACCCATCCCAAGAAACTTGAGAGCTAAAAGGTATGCTGCAATCCTTTAGCAATACTACTAGCTATAGTGTAGTAAAATTCATACCCTTGAATTTTCACACTTCTTTGGGCCCACCTTGCTTTATTTATTTTCATTTATGGCTTAATTGGTCCTATTTTGCATCCACAAGCCCTATAAATTATATATTTTTATGGAAAATCCTAACAAACCTCAAAAGATAAATGATCATTTAATGTTTTTTTCTATGTGTCCCTAATTTGTGGACTGGAACTAAAATTCCACCTAGAGCATCTTTATCCTCCATGGGTCCTAAGACCCTGATTTTGAAACCACCTAAAAATGTCACTTTTTGGAGTCTATGCCCCAAGATTTGAGCCTTGGGACTAAGACGCGAACTTGGCGTCTTAGTCCTCCATAACAATTTTTAACAGCATTTTTGCATTTCCAGAATCCTCATTACATCTCTAAACCTCCTAGGTACACATACCCTAACTTGGTGTAGCTTAATTTCATCATTTGATTTGATTATTTAGCTTGTATTGCTTGATTTTGTAAGTTGAATGTTCATTTGTCTTTTCCAAGCATTTTTGTTGGTGGTGAACCCCTTAAAGCTAAAAGAACCTTTCCTAGGTCTTCCTCATTGTGAATTCACTCACCTTGTGAGGTTGCTAGTCAATTCAATTAGGACTCCTATGACATAATTGAATGACCTAGATAGAATAGGAAATCCACCAATTACTATTTTATTTTCGATTCATTTTGGTGAACCCGAATTCTTTGAGCATTTATTTTATGATTTAGAGTCTAATTAGTCATAGATCTAGGTTGCATTCATTCTTGCATTGTGTCTTGCATTAGTGAAATTGCAACTAGGGTTTCTCATATTTGCATTAGTAAAAGTTCATATAGGTTGGATTTTTTCTTTTCTTCCATCAATTCACCTCATTGACAAATTGAAAAAGTGAATTGTCCATCCTCTTAATGGCATTTAGAAACATTTTCTTACACTCAAAATTTAAAAAAAAACATTGAACTTTGCATCCAATTTATTGTCACTAGTTACCTTTTCTTGTATTCATTTGCACAATTTTCTATTTCAAAACTTCAGGTCCCTAGATAGGCAATTTGAGAAAATTGTTATCAACACAGAATTGTCTGATTTTTTGAAAAGAAACCCTAACTGGGACAAAAATGCCCTTGGTGGCATCTTAATCCCTCTTTGAACCATTTATTATCTATTTTAGCTTTTGAAAACTTAGAATTTCACCAAGAGGACTAAGACGCCCTCCCTAGCATCTTACTCCCTATTGACCTTAACTTTGTAGTTTTTTAGGGTTTGAAATTGCTTTTTTGTGCTTCTGTTTGCTGCAGTTACTTTCCTATTTCAGTTTTCTGATTTACTATTTCATCAAATTTAGTGAATCTAGCTTAATTAGTCTTCATTCACTGCATTTTCAACATTCAAAATGTCATTTACAACATCTCATTTCAGTCTATTGCATAGTGTAGTTATTAAATTACGTTGGTTTAGGTCTGAAAATCTGAAAATGCTCACATTTTTGAAAATTTACATAATATGGATAAAAGCACTTTTCACTTTTGCATATACAACGTTTACATTCATATAAATTTTCATTAGTTTGATAAAAGTGCTTTTCATTTTTGGATATGCATTGTTTGCATTCTCAAATTTTTGCATACATTGGATAAATGTGTTTTGCATCTTTGGATATACGTTTTTTACATTATTAAATCATTGCATGAGATGGTTAAAAGTGCTATTCATTTTTGGTCAAACAATGTTAATACCTTACCTTTCTAGGCAAGCTAAGAAAAAGTTCATATCCCCTCCCTATGAGAGTGCTCTAATGAAAGATAATACAAACTTGGACAATCCTAATGATCATATTTGTTCTTCTCCTAATATCTCTCCTATTGGTGAAGAAGATGTTTTGATGTTAGAAGAACTAATCAATGAGAGTTTTCATAGCCCTAGTTGTTTCTCTCCTCTTGCTTCTCTTAGTGGACAAGAAATTGATGAAAAAGAAAACAAAACCATAGGTAATCATGATAATAACATTTGTTTTTCTCCTAGTATCTCTCCTAGTTGTGAAGAATATACTTCGATCGATGAAACTCATGAAAATACTAGTTATCCCTCTACACCTAGGGAAACCCTTATTTAGCAAGACAATTCAACCATTGATCATTCACCTATTTGTGATGAAGTCATTTTAGAAGAACCTACCTTTGAGTTTCATGAAAATTTAGTTTGTGGTTCTCCTAAAAACTCTCCTCCTAGGGTGGATATCATGGTGCAAGAAAATATGAACATTGACACATGTAATGGGGCTTCCTTAGATAAATATGATGAAGTGACATTCGAATCCTCTTCACTAAGAGATCATGAAAATAAATACAATATTGTTGAGGTTATAACAGCACAGATTGGATCTCCTTTAATTAGTGAGCTTCATAAGTCACCTCCCATTAATGAATCACATAAGAAAATAGGATATTTATTGAATTCTATGATGATATCTAACAATATTTTGCAACAACCAAGATATAACACAATTGATCAAACATATAGGGGACCACAAATAGATCCCGCAACATCACCATCACCTCAACATATTTTTCCTAATGCTCCTCATTCACCTTTTCATAATATAGTTAAATATCTTAAGAAGACCCCTACTAATATATCCATATGGCAACTTATTCAACTATCACCTACATACAAGTTCCTATTTCAAGAAATGCTACAAATAAAGTAGGAGGAGATCCAAGATTCTATGAAATTGAATAATGTAACATCCTCCTTTCATCCCACACAAGTCACACAATCATAAATCACATTCCCTAAACATGAATTTCCCTCACTTGAGACTCAAAACAAGAATGAAGCCTTGATGATAAAGGTGATCATTAATTAAACTGTAGTTAGGTGCACTTTGATAGAGAATGGAGCAGAAATTAATGTTTGTAGCATGGACCTCCTAGACAAAACTGGCGTGGAAAAGAGGCTTATTCAAATTAATGATGTTCATATTCATGGATTTAACAATGTTAATAGGCAATTGTATAGGAGTGAATTTTCACCCCTTATGCAAATTCCCCTTTTACACTTCTTCACCTTAGAAAACCAAATCTGAAGGTGAAATTCCACATCAACAAGTTGCCTTCATTCCACTTGGCATTTTTCTTTTGTTTTGATAGGAGAATAACTATCGTGGAAGCCCGCATGGCATGAAGACATCCTTGTGGCACACTTACGTCCCTGATGGATTCCCATGTCTAAAGATGGCAGAGTCATTACACTTCCTATTGGGAAAGAATTTTAACGTCCCTCTTCGACAAACCAACCTCAAAATGGCTCTTTCATCCCTATTTTGGCCTTGAAATTCCTATCTTGGTCATTCAATCCATCCTCTTAGCAATCTTCATCTCTACACAAGATCTTCATAACAATTCTTGAGCTCTTTGGCAATTCTCAAGAATTTTCCAACATTCTCTTCACTCTCAAGCAACACCTTGATGCTCCATTATAGCAACAACACTCCATCAACTCCATAGAGCAAGTGTGACACAAGCCATTACAGTAGGGGCTTGAGGTTTTGTAACACCTCCCTTCACCACAATTAAGGCTATGGTGATTGTTCAAGCTCTCTTTCTCCATGATTGGATAGTGAGCTCTTGGTGGAGGTGGTAACATTTTCACTCCTCTCCTTTAAAATTTGGTCGAGTATCTCTTCATTGTTTTGTAGTGTTATTGTGTTTTCTACTTGCTTTTCTCCTTTATCATATATTTCTCTATTATTACTATCTTGGTTGTCTGTGCTGGTGGAAACATTGAAACAAGAGTCTGACTTAAGTAGACCCCTATACAGCCCCCCAAATTTTTCCCTCTTTCTTGTGTGCAGGTGAGAGAACACGTGGAGCTAGCTGGTGAACAAAAATATGTGTGAGATTATCCTTGTAACCTTAGTTCTATTCTATTGGCTTTATCATTTCAGTATCTAATTTGTGTACTTTCTTATTCTATTTTTACCATCTAAATTGAGCTAGCTAGGCTATTAGTAGGTCTTTTTGGTAGTTTTACTATGTCCACCATTGTCTGGTTGTACAAATTCTAGCATGATCAAGAGAAACCAGTGTGTTGCGTTAACATCCCACAACATTGTCTTCCTTGGAAACAGAGCTATCTAAGGCACATAACTAAATCCAAAAAGCCAGCTCGCTTAGCCTAGATTATAGTTTGGGTCTGAAGACTGTTTACATGACCTTATAGTCCTCATCATTCTCATCCCTCATTTGAAATATCCCTTTAAACCAAGGTAAGTTAGGGAAGCCTTTCACTCTTGGCCCTTTGTGACCTAGGGCCTTGACTGTGGCTGGTCCCCCTCTCTTAAATTTTTGGTGAACCTAATGTGAACCATTTTGGTTCCATTTTGTGATACTAAAAGCTCCTTTCCATGTATTATAGGAGTGTTGTGAGGCTTATGCCTTACAACCCAACCTATGACCCTTAGTAGGCATAGTTGGAAGGTTCCAAAAGTATTCCATAATGAAACCTTAATTGGGTTGCCATCTTGTCTTGTAACCTTTGGGGGTCTCTGAGAAAGTGTCATTTAGTGTGCACAATGGCCTCTTTTCTACACCAACCTATTACATTTGTACAACTTGTGAGTAGTGGTATTGGTATAACCTTCACCTCGCAAGACCTTTCGATGGGATTTAACAAAGAACCATCTCCTCTTTATATTCCTACATGAATCAATGGGAATACCATAGCTAGTGTTCTTGTTGATCCAACGTCTCAAGTGAATATCATAACTAAGGAGATCATGATAATAAATGTTTTACATAAAGATGGGTATGATGCACCTATGAGCACCATCTGCATGCACGAAAGACTTTTCGTACCTTCTCTAGGTGGTATTGTCTCATCGGCTCTTATTGGACCTAAATCTGTGAACCTTTCATTTGACATTATCCTGAGGTCCGAACTCTTCAAGGTAAAGATGGGTATCCCCTGGATGGTAGCTATGAATGCAATTCCCTTAGTTGTGCATAAATGTTTGAAATTCATTCATGAGGGTTTCATACATGTGATCCATGAAACTGGCTATAGACTATTGGTTTTGTGTGGTAGTTACTCCTTAGATTACTTCTGGCTTGCACCCATTGGTCCTCTCTCACCTAGAAAGGACCTCTTACACCATACATATACAAAATATAAGGGTGCCTAAGGACAAAAGTGAAATACCCTCCATCACCTTATGTTGTTTCGCATAGGGCATGTTTAAAAGCTAACAGTGAAGATGCCAAGGCACATAGAAGAGAAGTGGTCCCGAGACCCTCCTTCCTCTTCCATTGTTTATCCTGGAGAATCCTATGGTGCTCGCTTGGTGAAAGCCTAAGTATCCTGAATTTGAGCTTCCTACCTTGCCCATGGAGCCTAAGTCCATTTTCTATGGCAAGAGGAAGATTCCCCATGGGGAGTCCCCTATGTCTTGGCCTCTGTGGCCTCCCATCACTTCTACTCCCAAATCAGTAAACGTGAAAAGGCCCGCTACTAAAGCACTTGAGCTGACTCCCCCTGTTGCTTCTCAAACTCTCCCTCTTGCTCCCATTCAGAAGTCTATTCCTCTATTGGAAACAACTATAGTGGATACTACCATGGTTGAGCAAGAGCCTTTTTTTCCTTCACAGCCTCTTGCCTCTAGCTTGAAGAGTTAAAGAAACCATCTTGCACGTGAACATAAGCATGGGCGAAAGGCTCTCACAGCTAAGCAAGATAATTTGTAGAGAAAGGATGAGGAAATGACCACCCCTGTGTCAAGGCATCTTACGGTGTATCCCCCTATCCTTTCTCATAATTTTGTTCAACCTAGTTTTGTCTCCCCTCTGGCTCCTACTGTGAGTGCACTTGACCCAAAAAGGTGTAGGTTTTCATCGCTCCTTCAGCAGGGCCACCTTTTCTGATATCCTTTTCGGACATCCCATTATTTCCAAAACCTATAGAAATGTTGAACACTTTGGTGGTATCTATTGTAGTTTTCTCTTGTTCTTCCTCTACACCTCTTGCCTCATTTGTAGGGAGTTCACACCCCCCAACAAAGTAGAAGGTAGAGGTTAGTCCTTACAACAATGGAGGATGCAAGAGGTGCCGATCCTCTCTGAAGGGTGGTCCTACGCTGGCTTATTCCATCCTAGTAACAGAACCAACCCCAACTTCCCATGAGTTCGTCACTGCTCCCTAATTGTTCGGTGAGCTTAGCGATGAATCTCGAGCATAGCCTTCCTTGTCCATCAAGGTAAAACATGGCACTTTGATAAAGTTCCTTTTTAACTCTTTGGATGAAGTTTCATCCTTCTCAGTGATCTTCACAAATTTGCTAACCCTAGCTACACAAGAACTTACTAGAGGGACCTTATAGGGCCTTCTTCCTTAGCCCTTTCTGTAGGAGGGTCAGAAGCTCCTCCCCTTAACATTCCACCACTATAGGATCCTCCTCCTCCCCCCAACGATGATATAGAGTGGGAGGCAGATGACCTCTTGGTCGATCAGTGCTGTGGGGAGGCCCCTTTCTTTATCTTTATATTAGAAATGTGTGTGTGTGTTGTGATGTGTTCCCCCGTGATTGTGCTATGTGTTTCTGGATAACCCTTGTCACCCTTATTGGTGCTTGGATATAGGAGTGATTTTTTTTTCATAAACCTTCTTCTATTTGTTTCATCATTCTTCCATGTTTGTGACTTGACTTTCAAAAAATTGGGGATGATACAAAGTGTTGGGGGCATTTAGGATTCCCTTCCATGTTGACCCATTTTTTAATTTTTAATTTGTTTTTTGTGCATTCTTCTTGATCTGGTGGGGATTGATGATCTTTCACCTTGCACTGTGGTTAGTTATTATTTATAAATGCATGAGAAGATCTGACCCCAAGAAACTAGATCCCCCTATGTCCTTTGTTTGTGATTACATCTCTTTCACTCTTTGCTTATCTTTCTCTCTTCTTTGCTTGAGTTGTCCCTCTTATGTGTGACAAAGTCTCTTTCATGACACTTTGATTTTCAAAAAATGCATTTGTTTCCAATGAATCTTTTCTTGAAAGTCTTCATGATAATTTATTTTTCAAAATAGTATTCACAACTTGGACCCCTCACGGAGTATGTTTCCTTCATTATGGGTTCATAAAGAAAGAACTTGCGAACCTTCCTCCAAGATGGGAACTGCTTTGACCTTCCCCTTGTGAGGGGGAATTTTTCTTCCTTTTTCTTCCTTGATGATGAATCGATTTGAGAAAAGAACGCCCTTCCTATACTTTCAAACAATGCATCCTTTGAGTAGCCCTCTTCATGCTGGGTTCCCAAGGGACCCCTTTGAAATTTTTCCAACTTGTAGATGATCTGCATGACTGTCCACTTACTTGTTGGAGTTGAGAAGATACAAAACCACAAAAGCCCAAAAGATCTTTGCAAGCAAATAACTTGTTACAAGGAGAAACAAAGAGAAGCAATAAATGAAATGCTCAAGAATGTGGAGCCATGAATTCACACAAAATGTAAAAAGAATTAATGATACAAAAGATAGTTTTCAACTACATATAGATGAAAATCTTAAAAAGGAAAAACCCTAGGCTTGCACAATAATAATTAATAAAGTAATTAATTATTATGTACCTAATGTTAGCTTAAGTGAAAAGAGGTAAAAGGGAACTTTACGTAATTAAACAAATATTGTTTAATTAATAAAATAAATACCCAATTACTCTAACACCCCCCCTTAAGATAGACATAGGGAGAAGCTAAAACCTAGAAGAAGCTACTAAAAGCAAAAGCAATGGGTCTCGACAACAATGCCAGATCAGGTACCCATGTACAAAATCAATGCAAACTAAATGAAATAGGGTAAAGGAGAAAACCCAGTGGGAACAAAACTCCTCCCCAAAATAGAATGCAAGGGAGGAATGCAATGCACTAATGAAAGAAGGATAGGAGGTGGATAATATGATACCCCCCATAGACAACTTCTATCATATAAGTACATGTACAATGGTCTCCATAGGAGAGATAGAAAGAGAGAAGAAGGCCCCCCCACAATGAAGAAACTCCTATCACAATGGTAGATGCCTGATGTAGAATCCAAAAGGAGATCCTGAAGCAGCAAATGATATTCCTCCCCTTGGGAAGAAACGGATCCATGGACTTATATCGAAGAAACCCTGTGAAGAATGATGAACCAATCTGTCTCAAGATGTGTGCCATGATAGGATGCTGAAGAGTCTCACTATCTGAATGGAAACAAATAATGCCAAATCCAAACTGATGTGGAGAATACTGAAATGCAACCTCTGAATGCATGGATAATGGTGGGTGAACAGTGATAACCTAACTGTCAAGGTAGAGGAGATGAATGTCCTCAAAATAATCTTCAAAATCTGCAATATAGGACTCAACAAACAAGAAAGATATGTTTGCAACATAAGAGTCCAAAGTAGCTATGTCTGGAAGATGTATGATTCCTTGCTGCACTGAATCAAGAACAACAAGAGATTCTGATGAAGTCTCAGTCTGAAGAGTAGGAACTATGAGACAAACCTCTGATCCATCGAAATAAGTAAGGGTGTCTAAATACTGAAGCTCCTCTAAAGTATCATGATCAAATGGTGTATTCTCTCTCCAAGCAATGGGTATGAGACAATCTGAAGTAGGATCCTCTGGGAATGGAGATAGAATAGGGTCTCCATAGATCTCCCAAAGAAATTTCCAAAGTGGGTGAGGACAATCAATGTCCGATATAACCAACATAGTGTCATGATCAACACTAGACAATATAACTCCTACAATGTGATTTCTAATAATATCCCATGCTAAGCTACCCTCTAAAGTTGTTGGTTCAGGTATGAGATCATACAAATAAGGAAAAATATTAAGCCATCTACAATGTGTAAGTATACCCTTTGCCCATGACTCATAATTACCCCATTCCAGAAGAACAACTGAAGGGTGAGTAGAGAAACCCATGATAACTCTTCAAATGAAAAAATTCAGAGACTAATGATCTCAACAATGATAAAACATATCAAGATAACCCATCCAATGCTAACAAACCCCATGTAGGAGCCAAGATGACCAAGTAATTGAGCAAAGTGTAAAAATACACAAAATTGAATAAAAAATCCCTATTAAATATTCTGGTAAAATAGACTATAAATCTGGAAAGAGCACTGTAATACCTTTCCAACACATATTCGTTTGCACAAAACGAAGTTCGGACGCAAAAGATGCGCCCCTTAGAGTGAAAAAACTAAGTTCTAACTTTGACTAGCAAAAAGGACTATAAAACTGCAGAATCAAGAAAAATTACTAGTACCACTGGAACAGCACCGGAACTGGCTTTCTGATGATATCTTGTTTTTGAAAATCCGAGAAAAAATGCCCATTCTACGCCCGATTTAGCACAAGCTACTCCAAAGGGGGAAAAAAAAGAAATTTCACAGCCCTCAAGGGCTAAAATCTTCGGCCCCTGGTCACGTGGATGACCAGGGGGCTGGCGGCTAGAGGTCCGTGGTCACCCATGTGACCAGGCGGTGGGGGTTTGGAGCCCGCAGGGCTGAAGGAGCCGACTCAGGTCGGCGAGCTCAGTATTGGTAGTGGTGAGCTCGGCGGGGTCAGCTGAGATGGGTGAGTGCGAAGCGGCCGAGCTGGATGAGCGGGCGAGCACAGCGAGCGGAGCCCAGCGGACACAGCCAGTGGCGACGGGAGCTCGGCGGAGCCCGAGTGGCTGAGCGGGTGCAGGGTGGTGTCGGAGTGGAGCGCAGGTGGCCACTTGGTGGCACAGCCAGTGGTCCAAAAATTTGAACGGGCCACCCCAAAAAAAATAAAAAACCTTAGGTTTTTTTATTGTAAAAAAAAAAAATTTTGCGTTTTTTTATGAGGGGGCTATACGACCAAACCCTAAAAATTTTTTTGCAACCCTAGTTGATTGTGGCCAAAAATGATGATTTGACAGTCATTTTAGGGGTTTTTGGGTGCTACGAATCCAATGGCACTGTCCATTTGGGCCCAAAGTGAACCCAGAAATAGGAGTATGCCGAATCCACCCAAACAAAACCTTAGAACCCTAGATTTGCTTCCAATGCAAAATCTCAAAACAAGAACAAGCAGCTGCAAATCTGAAGCTCTGATACCATGTTGGAGTTGAGAAGATACAACACCACAAAAGCCCAAAAGATCTTTGCAAGCAAATAACCTATTACAAGGAGAAACAAAGAGAAACAATAAAGGAAATGCTCAAGAATGTGGAGCCATGAATTCACACAAAATGTAAAAAGAATTAATGATACAAAAGATAGTTTTCAACTACATATAGATGAAAACCCTAAAAAGGAAAAACCCTAGGCTTGCACAATAATAATTAATAAAGTAATTAATTATTATGTACCTAATGTTAGCTTAAGTGAAAAGAGGTAAAAGGGAACTTTACGTAATTAAACAAATATTGTTTAATTAATAAAGTAAATACCCAATTACTTTAACATTACTTTCCTATGTGGCAACTTTTTGACATGTTATATCTGCGGGTAAACATGTCACTTTGTAGGTGTGCCTGTCAAGCCAATTCTTGACTTTGCAAAGTCCCCTTCCTTTAGTTTCCTCCATGTGAGAGATCTTGGGGGATACGGACTTGTAGGTCTATAGGCTTGAAGCGCACTTTCTTTGAGCTTCCTTAATGTGACAGATCTTGGTGGTCGCTCCCCTACAGGTCCGCAGGTCTATAGGGCACTTTTCTTCATTTCCTTGATGTGAGAGATCTTGGAGGAGACCCTCCTTATAGGTTTGAGGATCTCTAAGTCACTTATCTCAGTTCCCTTCATGCAAGAGATCTTGGAGGGTACCTTCCTTTTAGGTCTATGGGTCTGTAAGGCACTTATCTCAGTATCCTTCATGTGAGAGATCTTGGAGGAGACCCTCCTTGCAATTCTATGGGTCTATAAGGTGCTTATCTCAGTTTCCTTCATGTGAGAGATATTGGAGGATACCTTCCTTGTAGGTCTGCGGGTTTGTAAGGCGCTTATCTCGGTTTCCTTCATGTGAGAGATCTTGGAGGATACCTTCCTAGCAGATCCGTAGGCCTGTGAGGAACTTTTATTCTACAACTTAATGGTTCTATGGGACCGTGAAGTCTTTTTTTCTAGCCTGTGCTTTCGAGCTCTCTAGATCATGATCTACCTCCTCGACAATTCAATTATACATTTCTAACCCTACTACTTTCTCGATCTACTTTACCAAAGTACTCATCAATTGATATTTGTTCTCGCTAAAGTGGGGGAAAAATGTATAGGAGCGAATTCGTACCTCTTATGCAAAGTCTCATTTTACACTTCCTCACCTTAGAAAATAAAATACAAAGGTGAAAGTCCACATCAACAAGATACCTTCATTCCACTTGGTATTTGTCTTTTATGTTGGTAGGAGAATAACTATTGTGGATGCTAGCGTAATGCACATAAGTCTATGTGACACACTTACGTCCTTGATTGATTCTCATGTTTGAAGATGGAAGAGGCATTACACTCCCTATTGGGAATGAATTTTAATGTCCCTATTCGACTAGCCAACTCGAAAATGACTCTTTAATCCCTATTTTGGCCTTGAAATGCTTATCTTTCTCATTCAATCCATCCTCTTAGCAATCTTCATCTCTACACAAGATCATCTTAACACTTCTTGAGCTCTTTGGAAATTCTCAAGCACTTTCCAACATTCTCTTCTCAAGCAACACTTTGACACTCCATTGCAGCAAAAACACCCCATTAACTCCACAGAGCAAGTGTGGAACAAGACATTATAGTAGGGGCTTGAGGTTTACCTTCCTTCACCATAGTTGAGGTTGTGGTGATTGTTCAATCTCTCTTTCTCCATCATTGGATAGTGAGGTCTTGGTGGAGGTGGTAAGGTTTTCACTCCTCTCCTTTATGATTTGGTCAAGTAGCACTTCACCATTTTGTAGTGTTATTGTTTTTTCTACTTGCTTTTCTCCTTTATCATATATTTATTTATTGTTGCTATCTTGGTTGTCCATGGAGGTGGAAACACCGAAATGGGGGTCTCATTGAGGTAGACCCCTATATAGGCCCCAAATATTTTCACTCTTTCTTGTGTGTAGATGACAGAGTGCATGGAGCAGGCTGGCGAACAAACATCTTTGTGAGATTATCCTTGTCACCTTAGTTCTAGTCTATTTGTTTTATCATTTCAATATCTACGTTGTGTACTTTCTTATTATTTTTTTACCATCTAGATTGAGCTAGCTAGGTTGTTAGTAGGTATTTTTGGTAGTTCTACTATGTCCACCATTGTTTTTCCATAGGGATGCTAGCACACTCGAGAGATGCCAACGCGTCATGCTAATGTCACAAAACTACACTATCATTCTCAGAAAGAGAGTTGTCTTAGGCACAAAATTGAATCTAAAAATCCAACTCAACTAGCCTAGATTATAGTTTGGGTCTAAAGAGTGGTTGTAGGACCTTATAGTCCTCATCATTATTGTCCCTCATTTGAAATATCCCTTTAGACTGAGGTAAGTTAGGGAAGCCTTCTGCTCTTGGCCCTTCATGACCTGGAACCTTGAACGTGGTTTGTCCCCCTCTCTTACAACAACCACTAGGAATGATCACATTACCTATTGAGGTCATACTTGTAGTGTTGCCTACCCCTATCCATCTCATGCAAGGACCCCTTTCATACAATATTTTCTGATGGATACCATGGATTCATGCTATGAAAGGAGTCCCCTCTACTATCCACCGTACAATCAAATTTGAATACAACAACAAGATATACACAATTGAAGTAGATGAACAAAGATATGAATCACATGATAATAATTCTTCCAACTCTCCTAATACTTTCATTCCAAAATAAAAAGTTGAACCTATACAAGTTGATGCTAATCCTTCACATACAAAAAACCTCTTTAGTGGTAATTAGGAGTCATTAGATTTTATGCCTTCCTTCAATAAAGAATCCAAAATCTCACCCTCAAAACTGAGAGAGTCATATACCAACGATTCATTTTTGGATACGAGTTCTAATGATGATTAGGGTTTTACACCCCCTTTATATGTGGTGTATTCATGGTAGGAGGGTCCTCAAATAGAACAATCTGGACCATGCCGCTAGAGTTACACAACAAAAGCAATACATAATATTTAGGCAAATGCATATTCAAACATTCTCATTATCAAAAGATTCAATTATATATATTCGGCCACATCCGATGGTGCAAGAGCACCTACACCTTGTGAAGTCTAAGTTGATACCTAGGTGTGTCTTGTGTTCATTTATGCTTAATAAGGTCTAAAGGACTAGTCATAATGTAATTTGAAAAGGTTTTGAACTATTTAGTTGAATTTGTCAGTTTGATTCATAATGCAAAAGCCATGTGAAATCATGAGTTTTAAGGGATATGGGGAGTAGGGTCTTATTCAATGTTAAATAAGGTCTCAATGACCATTTTAAATGTATTGGAGGGCTTAATAGGTCAGTTAGGTGGTATTTGCAAAATCAAGTTGATCAAGTTGTAATGGGATAGTGATTAAGAGCAAAATTGGCAAAAATTATCATCTTAGACTCTAAAAAAGGGTGGTTATGGTAGTTGGTCAGTTCAAGGGGTTATTTGAAGGTGGTAACATGATATATTGTGGGAATATCTCGAAGGGAGTCTGTTGAAGAAGTTTGGAATGAGTTTCTAATAAGAAGTTTGCTGTTTTTTTGTGTTTTCCATTAAGAAATTGCTGATCCCGTGCATTGTACGGCCTGTACATATTGTTTTACACTACAAGCCTATTATGGTTGGATAGATAATGGAATAAAATTTCTTTTGGAATTGTAATGGTGTGATTTCATTAAAAATTGAGTGAGATATCCTTGTTTTACTGCCGGGTGGTCTCAAACCCCATGTTTTTCTTGTTTTCTTAAACTTTGCAGGATTGGTATGGATCCGTACAATATCTTTTGGCTCTAAAAATCATTTGGAATGTGTATAAATATGAGTTAAATTTCAAACGCATTTGATTTGAGGATTTGAATGTTCATATTGAGGGAGAAATCATTATTTTTCTAAAACTGCCTATTTACACTATTTTGGGGGTTGTGAGAGGAGTCAAAATACCATTCTAAGCCTTCCACCCACTGTGAAGAACTGTAACTCAGTGGATAGGCTTAGATAGGCATAATAAACATGTTAATACTTTTTTTTGTGCAGGTTAAGTGATTTTCATAACTTTGTGAGAGCCTCTAGGGTGGATTCCATTGGAAAGGTGCATGGTTTGATGGGTATAGTCTTGAATTGGACAATGGGAAGTTAGGTATGGCTATTTTATGAAATTTTGAGCATATTGGGGATAGAATATGAGTGTCTGAGTGGGTGGCATGGTCTGGGAGGCTTTGTAAGTGTCATTTTCAATAAACCCTCATGAATTGTGCCTAAAACAAGGTTTTTCAAGTTTGACATGTGTTTGTCCGTACCAATGGAATATTTTTGTGATTTTGGAGGTTTGAAGGCATATGAATTGCTGCCTCAAGGTTTCATGGTCCTGTGATAGGTTTAAAGGCATGTTGCTTTGGAAAATAGGCCTAATTAGCATAATTGAGCCTCCTGGGTCTACATCATCCGGGCTTATAGATTGGGCTCACATGCTTGATACAACATGCTCAAAAAATAGTATTCCTATATGTGATCGAAAATCTTATAGATCAAATTCTATATTCATCTTCATCATCTTAATATGGATTGATTTCTATCCTAATGATCTATTAAAAGCTTTATATCATTTCCACGGATCTAGAAACATCTACATTGGCCAAACATCATTACAATCCCTGATGAAGGAAACGTAACATGTGCATGAATAGGTCAGCCTCAAATTTGAATTTCTCCACAACAGGTGCATAAGATAAAGTGTGGACCTAAAATTAAGGTCGAGGACACTCCATAGAACAATTTGAAACACCTTGCAAGGATCCACAAGCTATAGGAAAGATACATGATCAATTAAACTAGCCGTTAGGTTTGAAATTATTCTGGGGCCAATTCCACAAATAGTCACTTAATCCAAAAGAAATGACGTGCCAGAAAAAGATCCAATTGAGCTGAAATCTTGTAATAAAGAAAATGAATATGTCATTGATGAAAACATAGATCCACAAGGTCTGGTGAGCAAACATGATGAAATACTGAATTTGCCAACTTGGACTGAACAAGAACAAAATTGAATGAAAATATTTTTAGTTGATGCAAGATTGCCAAGAACCAAGGATGCTCCTACATCAGATTTCCAGGGTTATTTGAAAAGTGAGTTCCTTACTTTGTTGGGGCTAAAGGAAAACTAATATAGTCTACCTCTGCCTAAGAAATCCAAGAAGAGTCCTCTTGGTCTACCTTTCCACTTCACAAGATATTCTTTCTACTATCTCCCATGCATTTTCCTCCCTTCTCTAACATCCAAAATATCCTCTATCTCGTCTGATTGTTGTTTAGGAAGCTGTTCTTCAAATTTTTATTTACTGTCTTCACTAAATTCTACTTCATGGTACTGATGTAGATCTGCAATGTTGAATGTAGGTGATATATCCATGCCGTCTGGTAACTCTACTTCATATGCATTTCCTAAATCAAATTTCTTCAAAATATTACAGGGTCCAAACTTCCTCATCTTGAGCTTACTTTATGTGCCAACTGGAAATCTTTCCTTCCTCAAATACACCATCACTTCATCTCCAACTTTGAACTCCTTATGTCTCCTCTTTTCATTTGCTCATTCCTTATACTTTTCGGTCATATCTTCCAATTGCTGCTTTACTTGAGCATGCACTTTCTTCATATGTTTTGAAAATTCCTGTGCTTCATCACTTCTTTTATCCTTCTTATTGATGTCTCATAATTCTGATATACCTCTAGGATGAACTCCAATAACAATCTCAAAAGGTGTTTTTCTAGTACTCCTATTCACTGAATTATTGTAGGAAAACTCTACTTGAGCAAGGACTAGATCCCAACTTCTGGTCTTCTCTCCAACCAAAAATCTCAGCAAATTCCCCAAACTCATATTTACTACCTTTGTCTATCCATCAATCTATGGGTGAAAAGTAGAACTGAACTTCAAATTTTTCTTCAACTTCTTCCAAAGTATCCTCCAAAACTAACCAACAAACTTTGTATCTCTTTTTGAAATAATACTCCTAGGTAATCCATTCAATCTGACCACTTCCTTGAAAAATAAGTTGGCTACATGTACTGCATTTGTTGTCTTCTTACAAGGTATGAAATGTGTCATTTTAGAAAATCTATCTACCACCAAAAATACATAATCATTACCTCTCCATGTCTTCGACAAACCAAGTATGAAATCCATGCTGATATCTTCCCAAGGTCTTTCTAGAATGGTCAAAGGTTTATACAATCCACCATTCTGACTACTCCCTTTTGTGACTTGACAAACTCTACAACCTTGCACAAATTTCCTAACATCCTTATGAATTTAAGGCCAAAAGTAATTCTCACTTACCAATGCTACTATCTTATCAACTCCAAAGTGTCCTACGAATCCTCCACTATGTTTCTCTTTCACCAAGTTATCCCTCATTGAACTATGGGGTATACAAAACTGATTCCCTCTAAACAAAATATCCTCTCGAATGAAATAATCCAACCACTAACTCCTATCTTCCAAGACTAGTTCTTTACAAGCTCTCCAAGGTTCTACAAAATCTGGGTCTTCCTCATACAAGTTCTTCAATTCCTCAAAGCCTAATACTTCCAATCTCATCTCTACCAGTAAATTCCTTCTCCTACTCAAAGCATTGACAACTCTTTTTGACTTTCCACTCCTATGTTTCAAAACAAAACTATAACTCTACAAGAATATCACCCATCTCATGTGTTTCTGATTCAACTTACCTTAACTGTTCAAATATTGCAAAGCCTGATGATCTATATACACCAAAAACTCCTTAGACAACAAGTAATGTCTCCACTTCTTCAAGGATTTAACTATGGCATAGAACTCCTAATCATACACTAAATACATTTTCCTTGAATCATTCAACTTCTCACTGAAATAAACTACTAGTCTTCCTTCTTAACTCAATACTACTCCAATTTCATTTCCACTTGCATCACAATCTACCTAAAATACCTTATTAAAGTCTAGTAAAGCCAACACAAGCTGCTCAGTCACCTTTTGTTTCAACAACTCAAATCTCATGTCTACTCTAGATGTCCACCTAAAATCCTTCCTATCTCCTCTCATTGTTTCTATCATAGGACTGCAAATAGAACTGAAATTCCTAATGAACTTTCGGTATAAACTAGCCAATCCATGAAATGATCTTACCTCTCCAATTCTTTCTGGTATAGTCCATTCAACAATTTCTCTTACCTTCTTAGGATTCATCTTCAATCCATCCACTGATATCAAAAATACCAGATATACCAATTCGCCCTTCATGAAAGTACATTTCTTAATGTTTATCAGCAATTGCTCTTCTCTCAACCTCTAAAAAACTTGTCTTATATAAAAAAAATTCTTCTCTAGTTTTACTGAAAATCAAGATTTCATCCAAATAGACAATCACAAACTTACGCAAGAATTTCTTCAATACCTCATTCATCAACCTCATGAAAGTAATCAGTGCATTTGTTAGTAAACAAGGAATCACCAACCACTAATACAATCCTTCATTTGTCTTGAATGTTGTCTTCCATTCATCCCCTTCTCTGATTTTGATCTGATGATATCCACTCTTCAAATATATCTTTGTAAAATATTTAGCTCCACTAAAAAAATCTATAATGTCATCCATTCGGGGCAATGGAAATCTATTCTTCACTATGATCTTGTTTATGGCTCTAGAGTTTGTACACATCCTCCATTCTCCATCCTTATTAGGTGCTAGTACTACAGGTACTACACAAGGACTTAAGCTTTCTCTGATCAAACCTTTCCTCAATAATTCTTGCACTTATCTATTCAATTCTTCATTTTCTCTCGATTCCATCCAGTGTGCTGCTTGATTAGGAAAAATAGCTCCAAGAATCAGATCCATGCAATGACTAAAACTCCTGACAGGTGACAATCCATCAAGTACATTATCTGAAATGATAGCTTCATATTCTACCAACAATTCCTTTATCTCTTTTGGTTGTTCTTCTACATGCTTCAAGTCTTCAACCTTCTTAGGAACCAAGGCATAACACATGTTCTCATGTCTCAATCCATCCAGAAATCTCCTTCCATCAACCAAACAAATTCTAGCATTCATGCAAACCTCAATTTTAGGAACATCCTCCAATGGCAACAAAGTATGCTTCATCCCATTAGTAGCAATGGTATATATGTTCTTCTTTCCATCATGAATATCCTATCTATCATACTGCCAAGGTCTTCCAAAAAAAATATGGCATACATCCATAGGAATGATATCACACAAAACTTCATCATGATAATTTCCTATCTTCAATTTTACCAAACATTGTTCACTTACCAATATCTTATGCTCATCTTTAATCCATGCTATCGAATAGGGCTTCGGTTGTTTCAATATTTCCAGCTTCAATTTGGTCACCATTTCTTCATAAATCAGGTTCTTGGAGCTTCCACTGTTAATAATCACTTTGCAAAATTTACTAGCTACCTTGCATCTAGTTCAGAACAAATTCTTTCTCTACAACGGTTCTTGCTCCATCTCACTTTGACACAATACTCTTCTGTTCACCAACACTTCTCCCTCTTCCGGTTTATTAGATGATCTAACATGATCCTCCTCAAAAATGGCTTCTATTCTACTATTCTCCATCCTTCTTCTTGCTTCTCCCTGATTACATTCAAATGCTCTATGTCCCTCTCCACCACACTTATAACAAGCTCCTCTGAATACTCTTTTCTCCCTTCTTCTATCATCTTTTCTATAATCCTTATTCTGGTAACCATCATATCCTCCTCTTTGGTAAGAGTTTCCATCATTTCTACTATACAAATTATCATTCTTATTGAATTCCTTATCTTTATTCTGATCTAAAAAAGGTCATCTTCCTCCTCCAGTAAAAATTCTTCCTCTCTGAAATCTTCCACCTCTTCCTTTCTATCTCAACTCATGTCTTTTATTTAGCTTCTCTTCTACTTTTATCCCACACTGATATTCCTCCTCCACACTCAACAACTTAATCAAACTGATCTCATCTTGTATAGATGACCTCAAACCATTCATATATCTAGCTACTTGCTTGGTCTCATCTTCTAAATGTACATATCAGATATTCAACTTGTAGAACTCCTCAGTATACTTTGTCACACTTGACTCCTTCTACTTCAAATTCTGCAACTTTCTAAACAAACTAATCTGATAGTTTGCAAGCATAAACTTTGTCTTCAACTTATTCACCATCTGATCCCATGATCTTTTCTTCTCTTTTACTTTTCTTTGCCTATCTATCTTTAAATGTTCGCACCAAAGGGATGCATGGCCTTTCAACTTTGTACAAGAAAATTTCACCTTCTTGTCTTTTGTGGTACCTTCAAAATCAAAGTACTTCTCCATCTCTGTTATCCAATCAAGCAATTCATCTGAATCCAACTTACCTCTGTAATCCAATGGATTGAAATATGGTTTAGTATTTACTCTGGTTAGGGCTCTTACAAACCTCTCTTCTCCTTGATCAAGGCCAGGTTTATCTTCTCTTTCCCTTTCTTCTTGTTCTTCTACCTCTTCATCACTCACATCATCCATAGGTCAACCTCTCCTCTAGGCCATTTCAATTACATCTAATCTAGCAACAATTCCTCTCAACATTCCATTATAGCTGGGTCTACATTTCCACGTGCTCAATTTCCTATACCATTTCTTCTCCCCACCATCTTTACACAAGTCCCCTGCATCTGCAGGTCAGATCCTCAATTCAGCACCCCACAATAAATCTTCAACAAGACTTTGCAAAATCTGACAATCTTCCATGGAATGAATCTCGCTCTGATACCAATTTGGTGCAATCACAGTAGGAGGGTCCTCAAAGAGAACAATCTGGACTGTGTAGCTAGAGTTACACAATAGAAGCAATACATAATATGGAGGCAAATGTAGATTCAATTGTTCTCATTATCAGAATATTCAATTAGATATAGTCAACCACATCCGGGCTTACAGATTGGGCTCACATGCTTGATACAACATGCTCAAAATATAGTATTCCTATATGTGAGCGAAAATATTATAGATCAAATTCTATATTCATCTTCATCATCTTGATCTGGATTGATTGATATCCTAATGATCTATTATACAAGATTTATTTCATATCCATAGATCTAGAAACATCTGTGTCAGCCAAAGATCATTACAATCTCCAATGAAGGAAATGTTACATGCGCATGAACAGGTCAGCCCCAAATTTGAATTTCTCCATGGCAGGTACATAAGATGAAGTGTGGACCTAAATTAAGGTCCAAGAAACTCTACATAACAATTTGAAACACCTCACAAGGATCCTCAAGCTATGGGAAAGATCCATGATCGATCAAACTAGCCATTAGGTTTGAAATTATTTTGGGGCCGGTTTCACAAACAATCATGTAATCCGAAAGCGATAACTTTCCAGAAAAAGATCCAATTGAGCTGAAATCTTGGAATAAGGAAAATGAACATGTCCTCGATGAAAAAATAGATCCATAGGGTCTAGTGTGAAAAAATGATGAAATACTGAATCCTCCAACTTGAACTGAACAAGAACTAAACAAGAACAAAACTAAATGAAACTATTTTTGGTTGATGCAAGATTGCCAACAACCAAGGATTCTCCTGCATCAATAGGAGAGTGTAAAATATCACAATCTAAATTAAAAAAACCTTGTGTCTCATTTTCTGAACTTCACTCTACAACATTACCCCATGGTGGTGATGGGGGCTATTCAACTCCTATCCCTCATGCAGGGATGATCCATAACTTTAAAAAGGATTTGTGTTCTTGTGAAGAAGACAATCCTTTTTAAAAGCATAAACACCCTTCATCTTACTTGGAAAATTATTCTGGTATTGGATATGATCTCCATCCTACACATGGGTGCAATGAACACACAAATAAAACCAACATACCATACTTTTTCAAGAAATATATAGGTTTATCACCTTTATCTCCACTTTCATCTAAATCCTTTAGTGTGTGTATGACATCTTGCGCAAATAAAGGAACATATTCTACTATTGATCAAGAGAGTATCTTGTCAAGAATCCTCCAGGATCGTTTAATATCTCTCCCTCCAAGAACATGAAAGAAATTTTATTACAAGAATTCATTTTGTGCATATCATAGAGTTCATGGTCATTCTACTAATGAATGCAAGGCTTTGAGTAGTAAAATCCAACATCTTAAGGAGTTTGGTGCTCTCCCTTATGTGGGGGCACCTAATTCCCCTAATTGATACTAGTTTTCACTCTATCATGTTTCTCATTTTGGCTCATCCTTTCATGTAGTAAGTGGGGGAAAGGGATTAGTTATCCTTGTTCTCGCATGTCACTTGTCATTGTCTCTTTTGGCTAGTTGACCACGTTTTATGAACATATAAGAACAAGCTTGGGATGTGGGAATCATGCCTTAAGTTGGCTCACATGTGACATTTTGGGGACAACCCCTTCCCTTTTCATGACACAGCTTATTTGAAACATATGACTTGGCATAGGGCTTTTCGAATAAGCACTCAAGTTTTCTTCTACTTTAAAGAAATCACTCACAGCTATTCTATTAGCAACCGCTTTAAAGTCGGGGCATACATCGACACTCATATTTTATTATGTGATTTCTTTTCTTCTTGTGATATGTCCTTTTCTTGGTGGTGTCATTGGGTTTAATTTCCTTTGAGATTGTGATATTTCCTTGCACTTTTCCTCTCTTGGAAACAAGATGAGACCTTTTTCACTTTTCCTCTCTTGGAAGCATTCAGTATGATGTTCCCAGGATGAGACCTTGTATCTATCCTCTCTTAGAGACATTAAGCACAATGTCCCCTAAGAGTAATACCTCACATGAATTGAGAAAAATCCCTTTGAACATCCCTTTTTCTTGTGGCATTTTCCTTTTGTCCTTATTAAAGTCATGGAGGTATGAATTCGATATGGAATTCTTGGAGCCCACCTAGTGAAAAACTAGCTTCACTAGCCCATGTGAGTGTGCATTTTCCTTTTGTCCTTATTAAATTAATGGAGGTATGGATTTGATATGTACTTCCTAGGGCTCACCTAGTGAACAACTAGCTTCACTAGCTCGTGTGAGCATTCATTTTTTGTACCTTATTAAACTCATGGAGGTATGGATTTGATATGGTCCCCCTGGGGCTCACCTAGTGGACACCTAGCTCCCACTAGCCCTTGTGAGCATGCATTTTTTTTGCATAGTGGACAACATGTTCCACTTGTTAACATTTTCTAGCCTAGACCTGGTCCACCACATTGGACAACCACTCGAAGCTTGATCCATTGCAGTTCTTTTCCTTTTTCCTTTTTCATGTCTTTCATGGTGTATATTTGTGATCTGATTTTGGCTTCATATATCATCCGCAAGGGTGTTCCTTTGTGGCTATGTTTGTTTTTCATAGGATCTTGATCCTAGGGGATTGGCTACCCTCTTGATCATTTTCATCCTATCTTAGTAACATTTGTACATTTCAACCCCTCTTTATTGTTTGGTTGGCTACTCTAGTGTGAGTTTGAAGCAAGTTCATCCTCTCACTAAAGTGGGGGCTAAATGTAGTGTAGTAAAATACATACCCTTACATTTTCACACCTGTTTGGACATACCATGCTTTATTTATTCTCATTTATGGCTTAATTGGACCTATTTTCCATCCACAAGCCCTATAAATTATATTTTTTTATGGAAAATCCTGAAAAATCATCAAAAGATAAATGATAATTTAATGTTTCTATCTATGTGTCCCTAATTTGTTGACTAGGACTAAAATGCCACCTACAACATCTTTGTCCTCCATGGGTCCTAGGACCCTGATTTTGAAACCACCTAAAAAGGTCCCTTTTTGGAGTTTGTGCCCCGAGATTTGAGCCTTGGGACTAAGATGCCACCTTGGGCATCTTAGTGTTGGATTTTGTGGTTGTCATTGATGTCAACACTATTAGCATTGATGTCTTCAAGGTTGTATATGTCGAGGATATTGAGAAAATTATAATAAATATGTTGAAGACTATCTATGAAGCTGTTAATTTTAGTGTGGTGGAAAATTCAATATGTTGGTATTCAGAAGTTGTAGTTTAAAGGGTTTGTGGCTAAGCCTATCTAGTTTATACTCTGGAAGTTTCAGAGGTGCACATCAAGATTTGTGCAAGTTGTGTGTTTTTCTGTTCTTGCAGTTATTCTGTTACTATAGTTGGTGTTTCTGAAAGAAGAGAATGTGATTCTGGTAATTCTAATTGTTGTGTATGCTCATGAGATTTTTGTTGGTGTTTCTATATCACGTTCTATCCTTTTTGCACATCTTCATTGATTGGTGTGATCGTGATCGGATATTTTTCCCTTGTGTTCAGGTTATCATGTTCTTGGCCAACATGGTGGTTGTAGCATGTTGTGAATCCTTGTGGATTAATTTTTAAATGATTGGAATGTTCGAGGATGTTGTTTTAGGTATTCATTATGTTGTGACGGACTTCATTTGGTGCACATTGAGATTTTTTCATGAATTAGGCCGACAATTTGTAATGCATTTATTCTTTTATTTTTGGCTCACTAAGTTGTTGATATAATTCCATGAAGCGGATATATAAGAATGATTGTTTCTTCATTTTCAAGTGTGTGTGGCATATGTCTGAGAAGTGTGTATGTGAAATGTGCAAATAAATATCAGAACATTCGATTGTAGAGCAGAGTGTGAAGAAGTGTTTCTATGCCTAACTGAAACTATCATCAGGCTTTTGAAGAAGCTAATTTCTCATTTCAATCTCCTCAGATGGATTTAATGTGAAATTTTATGTAAGATAGTGTGTCTTCTTTGAGCAGTGAGCTCTAGGAAGTGTGCTTGAATGCATGTGCATTCCTTATTCATTTTCTTTATACTTTTAACAGGGTATAAATTGTGGATTAACCTCCATAATGGTTTTTCCCCTAACAAGGTTTCAACAAAAAAATATTGGTGTTATGTGAACTTCTGATGTGTTGTTGATTCATGCTTTCACTGTTATTTATAAGATCTAAGGTTAAATAAGTTTTAAATTCTGAGACAACTGATTCACCCCCCCTCTCAGTTGTCTATTCTTGTTTTGCCAACAATTGGTATCAGAGGAGGTTCCTCTGAAGAAGTTCAATAGCTTGAGGTGATCCAAGATGGAATCATACAAGAAGGATAGTCCTAGATTCAATGGAACAAACTACTCTCTTTGGAAGGCTAGAATGTAGTGTCATTTGAAGTGCATTGGTGATCCTTTCTAGAATATTACAAAGAATAGATATGTTATTATGCAGAATGTTCCCTCTACTCCTAATGAGATCAAAGAAGCTGAAACAAATATTAGGGCTATAGAAGCATTATTGAGTGCTCTGACTAATTCAGAGATGACAAATGTAATGGGTCTGAAAACAACATATGAGATCTGGAAGAAGCTGGAAACATTGTATGAAAACTTTCACTTGTAGCTAAAGTGTTCAGATCATTGCCTACTTACAAAATGAAAGCTCATGCTTTTGAAGAGATTAGGACAGTAAAAAATTTAACAAGAGATATGCTAGTTGGTAAGCTTGCTGCCTTTGAATTGAGTGAATTTGGTGATTCTATTCCTAAGATAGAATCTGCATTTAAAGCTACTGTATCTAGAAGAAACCAACAAATATATGATCTAGGAGAAAGTTCCAAAAAGAAATTCAAGTATGAAGATGAGATGAAACAGATTGAAGATGAAGAAAGAGAGTTAGAAGAGCTAAAAGCATTGATTGTGAAAAGATAAACCAGAGGACAAGGTAAGTATAAAGGAAAGTTGTCTATTAAATGTTTCTCTTGCAATAAGATAGGTAATTTTGCATCAAGGTGTCCTAAAAGAGTTCCTAGGTTCAAACCTGAGAAGCCTACATTTCAAAAGAGATGTTATTACATTGAAGAAGGTGTTACTGATGATGAATATGACAAAGAAAATGAAAATGAAGATGGATGCGCATTCATTGCTATCAAGGAAAATGGTCCGGTGTCCATTGAATCTGCTAATGATAAGAATATTGAGAAAGATATTGCAACCAGAATTGAAGAAAAGGATGAGTGGATGATTGACAACGGATGCACAAATCATATGACTGGTGACAAAAGAAAGTTTATAATCTTGGAGAAATATGATGGCGGTGTTGTAAGATTTGGATACAACAATGCTAGTGTGATTTGTGAGAGAGGAACTATTTCTCTTGGTGGTAAATATAATACTGATGATGTCCTTTGTGTTGAAGGATTGAAGCATAATCTACTGAGTGTTGGACATATGGTTGAAAAGGGATAAAATCTTCAGTTCAAAGATGGAAAATGTAGGATACTGGGAAGTACTGGAAATGTTATTGCTTCAGGTAAAAGACAAGATGTAACATTTTTCACCTTAGTGGTACTAGTTCAAGTTGTTTAATTGTTCAATTTGATGTAAGATAGTTATGGCATAGGAGGCTATGTCATGTGAATTTTGATAACATTGTCAAAGTAAGCTCCACTCAAGCAGTTAGAGATCTTCCTAAGCTAGTGAAGCCTACTAACACCATATGCAAGGAATGTTATATGGGAAACAAACCAGAATTTATTTCTGGAACAAACAACATCATTCTAATGGAGTACTGGAGCTGGTGCATAGTGATCTATGTGGTCCCTCCAGAAACAAAAGTTTACAAGGAGAAAGGTACTTTATGTTGCTTATTGATGATTACTCTAGGATGATATGGGTTGCTTTCTTAAGAGAAAAATATGAAGCATTAGAAAAGTTCAAAAGTTTCAAAGCTATGGCCGAGAATGAGATAGGTTTGAAGATTAAATGCTTAAGGTTAGCCAGAGGTGGTGAGTTCACTTCCCGGGAGTTGAATTATTTATGTGAAGAGCATGGAATCAAAAGATAGTTATTTGCTCCCCAAACTCCTCAACAGAACAGATTTGTTAAGAGAAAGAACAAAACAACTCTAGATGCTACTAAAACTATGATGTTGGAAGGTAATGTTCCTCATATCTATTGGAGAGAAGCTATAATCACTACTTTATATACTATTAACTGGGTAAATGTCAATGGTAATTCTGGTAAGACTCCTTTTGAGCTATGGTTTGGTTATAAGCCTACTATTAAATATCTCAAAATCTTCGGAGGTATATTTTATATCAAGAGAGATGAATAAATCAGTAATTTTGATGCTAAGAGTGATGGAGGAATATTTTTGGGTTACTCTACTAAGAGCAAGGCCTATCGGTGCTATAATAGAAGATTGAGGAAAATGGTTGAAAGTGAAAATGTCAGAGTTGATGAAGATACTGCTAGATCATCCAGTTACTATGGATATGATTAAATGACCAACATGATAGTACTAATAATGGAAAGAATGCTCAGACATAGAATCAAGTTCAAATTGTTCTGGTGAATCAAGAGAATCAAGAAGGAGAAGCTAGTGGAATTGTAGAAGAAAGAACAAAAGAACTAGAAGTTCGAGAGAATCCCAAAGTTCCAAGGTATGTAAATCTAAATCATTCTGAAAATCAGATTATAGGAGACAAGAACAAAGGTGTGCAAAATAGAAGAAGAATTACAGAAGAGTATTGTTTGATTTCCAAGAATGAGCCCAACAATGTCAATGAAGCATGTAAAGATGAATATTGGATGAAAGCAATGAAGGAAGAACTAATGTAGATATAGAAAAATGATACATGGATTCTTGTTCCTAGACCTCAGGATAAAAATGTGATTGGAAGCAAATGGATCTTTTGGAATAAGCTAAATGAACAAGGTGAAGTGGTCAGGAATAAAGCAAGACTGGTATGTAAAGGGTACTCCCATATGGAAGGTATTGATTTTGAAGAAACATTTGCCCTTGTTGCTAGAATTGAAGTTGTAAGATTGTTTCTTTCTTATGTTGCTTATAAGAACTATAATGTCTATCAAATGGACATAAAGTCATCATTCCTAAATGGTGAGCTAGAAGGAGTATATATTGAGCAACCAGATTGATTTCAACTGATTGATAAAGGAGATATGGTTTACTGATTGAAGAAATCATTATATGAACTCAAGCAAGCCCCTAGAGCTTAGCATGCTAGACTAGATAAATACTTGTTGAAGCTTGGATTCAATAAAGGCACTATTGAAAATAATTTGTATTGTAAGATGGATTAGGATAAAGAGTTGATTATTGAAGTTTTTGTTGATGACATCATTTTTGAAGGTGATGATGACTTATGTATGAAGTTTGCTGATCAAATGAAAAGTGAGTTTGAGATGTCAATGATTGGAGAACTAAAATTCTTTTTGGGATTGTAAATTACTCAGTTAGACAATGGAATCTTTATATCTTAGTCTAAATATGTAAGAGTTACTGAATTTTTTTGGCATGGAAGACTCAAAGCCAGTTGGTACACTCATGGTAACCAAATGCAAGTTAACACAGAATGATGATTCTCCTAAGGAAAATCAAATAAGATACAGGTCAATGATTGGTGGATTACTTTATTTGACTCAGACCAGACCAGA
Source organism: Sequoiadendron giganteum (assembly GCA_007115665.2). NCBI lineage: Eukaryota > Viridiplantae > Streptophyta > Pinopsida > Cupressales > Cupressaceae > Sequoiadendron > Sequoiadendron giganteum. Next base: position 611,810,631 of record CM021109.1, on the reverse strand, counting down.
CATCATGAATGTTGTAAGTATGGTTGCTAGATATCAAGCTGATCCAAAGGAATCTCATGTGACTATTGTAAAGATAATTTTTAGATACTTGAAAGGGATAGTTGATTCTTTGGTATCCTAAAGATGATGATCTTACCTTGAGTGCCTTTATTGATGCAGATTGGGTAGGAGATGTGGATGATAGGAAAAGTACTAGTGGTGGTGCATTCTTCTTGGGGAAGAAGTTGGTGTCTTGGTTAAGCAAAAAGCATAATTCCATTTCCTTATCTAATAATGAGGTAGAATATATTTTTGTTGAAAACAATTGTACTCAAGTAATATGGATGAAGCAGATGATGAGAGATATCAGAATTGAGTATGATAAACCTGTTCCTATATTTTTTGATAATTCAAGTGTCATAAACATTTCTAAGAATCCAGTGTTGCATTCAAAGACAAAGCATATATATATCAAATATCACTTTTTGAGAGACAAAGTGAGTGACAAAGAAGTTAGACTAGAGTATGTACCTAATAAGGAATAGACTGTAGAAATCTTTACTAAGCCATTTCCTAAGGATACTTTTGAGTATCTCAGAGATAAGTTAGGGGTGATTTCCCCTCCAAATCAGAACTAAGATGCAAGTCTTTGCATCAGTCTGTGCATTCATAGTCATATCTTGATTCAAATTGATGTTGTGGTGGCTACTACTCAGGGGGAGTAGTCAGATGATTTAGATATGTGGTTTAGAGCTTGTGTACCTTTTCCATCTATGTCAAAGGGGGAGAAGTGTAACGTGAAAATCCCTGTAAAAACTAAGTGGGAGAAGAGTAGAACAAAGGGGGAAAAGAGAAATGTGTAAAGAGTTAGTTGTGTTGATGGTATTTTTCACATCATGTGTTTCCATCAATGCCAAAGACAAAGATTGTTGGATGTTGTGGTTGTGTTGCTAATATGTGGTTTTCATTGATGTCAACACTATTAGCATTGATGTCTTCAAGGCTATATATGTCGAGGATATTGAGAAAATTATAATAAATATGTTGAAGACTATCTGTGAAGCTATGAAGTTCAGTGTGGTGGAAACTTCAGTATGTTGGTATTCAGAAGTTGCGGTTTAAAGGGTTTGTGTATGAGTCTATCTAGTTTATACTCTAGAAGTTTTAGAGGTGCATATCAAGATTTGTGTAAGTTGTCTGTTTCTATGTTCCTGCATTTATTTTGTTACTATAGCTGGTGTTTCTAGAAGAAGAGAACGTGATTCTAGTAATTCTAGTTGCTATGTATGCTCCTGTGATGTTTATTGATGTTTCTAGATTGTGCTCTATCCTTGTTGCATAGCCATGTTGATCAGTGTGATCGTGATCAAATATTTTTCCCTTATGTGTTCGGGTTTTCATGTTCCTAACCGACATGATGGTTGTAGTGTGTTGCAGATCCTTGTGGATTAATTTTTGAATGATTGGCATGTTCGAGGATGTTTTTAAGGTCTTCATTATATTGTGGCCAACTTCAGTTGGTGCACATTGAGATTTGTTCATGAATTGGGCCGACAATTTTTAATTCATTTATTCTTTTATTTTTGGTCGACAAAGTTGTTGATGCAATTCCATGAAGCGGATATATAAGAATGATTGTTTCTTCATTTTGAAGTGTGTGTGGCTTATGTGTGAGAAGTGTGTGTGAAATGTGTGAATAAGATCAGATCATTCGATTGCAGAGCAGAGTGTGAAGAAGTTTGAGCGAAGTGTGAAGAAATGTTTTTGTGCCTAACCAGAACTGTCATTAGGCTTTTGAAGAAGCTAATTTCTTAGTTCAACCTCCTTAGATGGATTCAATCTGAAATTTTTATGTAAGATAGTGTGTCTTCTTTGAGCAGTGAGCTCTAGGAAATGTGCCTAAATGCATGTGCATTCCTTATTCATTTTCTTTATACTTTTAATAGGGGATAAATTGTCGATTAACCTCCACTGTGGTTTTCCCCCTAATAGGGTTTCCACGCAAAAATATTTGTGTTATGTGTACTTCTGATGTGTTGTTAATTCATGTTTTCACTGTTATTTATCAAATCTGAGATTAAAGGTAATAAGGTTAAATAAGTTTTAAATTCTGAGACAACTGATTCACCCCCCTCTGAGTTGTCTATTCTTGTTTTTCCAACACTTAGTTCTCCATGATACTTTTTGACAACATTTTTGTATTTCCGAAATCCCCATTACATCTCTAAAATTCCCAGCTACACATACCCTATCTTGGTGTAGCTTAATTTCATCATTTGATCTCATTATTTAGCTTGTATTGCTTGATTTTTTAGGTTGAATGTTAATTTGTATTTTCCAAGAATTTGCTTGGTGGTGAACCCCTTAAAGCTAAAATAATATTTCCTAGGTCCTCCTCATTTTGAATTGACTCACCTTGTGAGGTTGCTATTCAATCCAATTAGAACTCCTAGGACATAATTGAATGACCTAGATAGAATAGGAAATCCTCCAATTCCTTTTTTTTTTTGGTTCATTAGAAATGAATTTGAAAATCTTAAGAAGTAATTTGGTCAAAAGCATAGGCCCTATCAAGATCCATATCATCCTAATCAATTAAATATACTACCTTTTCAAGACGACTCTTAAGGCCAAAGGATAAATTTCAATCCTAGACCCTTTCAGTCTTACAATCCTAATGTTGCCTACTCTCCAAAAGAGCTCATCCCCACACAAAAAAATTTGGCACAAGAGTGTGACTGGTATTATCCATGCAACCAGCCTCATAACCAAGCTGCATGCATGAATGGTATGAGGAATCAAGCTCTAATGGTTCAAAATAGTTATGCTGGTTCAGAAGGTGTATCAAAAGGGGATCTAATGTAGCAAGCTAACTCTGATATTGCTTTGCTAAATTGGAAAGCCACTAAGTTTTGTGGGGTGAATCATTTTCAAGGTCAAAACCAACTAGATTCACTTATTATAGCCAATACTAGATCGAAGAAGAGGGCTATTGATTCGGGGCAACAAGTTGGAAATGTCCGACAATAGCCAAATAAGGGTAAATTTCAAGCTTCTATAGCCCAAGTTGTCCCCATAGCACATCAAAAGGTGCAAATTTTCCAAAGAGGATAGGTTGTACCTAAGAAGGAGTAGCCTATGGTGAACCCCATTTCATTCAATATTGTTGAACATCTTAAAAAGGCTACTATTAGCATGCCAATAATGGATGTATAGCACATTCCTGGTAAAAAAAAATTGCTGCAAGATGTTTTGCCTGAAATTTCTATTTTTGACGTTTCTAATCAAGATCAAACCAAGATTGTACTTGCAAAAAACCTAGAAGTTAATAATGAGTAGCAAGCCCAAGAGGTAAAGTCTCCTCCATTCTATTTAATTTTGATCATTGGTGATAAGCTAGTGTACAACTGCAAGAATGATTATGGTGAAAGAAGTTTTGTAATGCCCATGAGTCTAGCTAATAAGCTAGGATTAGTTTATGAGCCTCTTTCAAAGGGAGTAGTTCAACTAGATGGGTCTATTGTTAAGACTATTGGGGTGATTAAGAATATAGCTCTTACCTTGCATGCATGCCCAAATTTTTCAATCCCTCAAGATATTCATGTTATTGACCTACCACCTCATTTTTCCATATGTCTTTCTAGAGATTTAAGTACTAAGTTTAGTGGGTTTTATCTTCTGATTGGTCTCATTATTTTTTTCAGAATCATGAGCTTGACCCTTTTAGTCACATTGATGAGGTAGGATTAGGCATTTATATGATTCATGAACCTGATGTAGTGATCCAAAATCTAGGCAAGGATCAAAGTCAGCCTGAACATCAAGTTAACCAGCTTTGGAAGCTATATTTTGATGGCTCAAGAAGTAGAATGGGTGCTGGTGGAAGAGCCATGTTGATTTCACCAAATGGAGATAAGTATTATTTAGCATTGAGGTTTGCTTTCAATTGCACAAATAATATAGTTGAATATGAAGCACTTATTCATGGCCTAGAATGGGCCAAAACAAGAGGTATAAAGTGCTTACAAGTGTCTAGTAATCCTAAATTGGTTGTAAATCAATTTAGAAATCTGAATTCTACCAAAAGTGATTTTCTCAAGAAGTATAAACATAGAGTTTGAGACTTAGTTGAATATTTGTATGCTTTTAATCTACTTTCTATCCCTAGAAGTCAGAATAAACATGCAGATAAGATTGCTGCCATAGGATCTTAGTTTGACATTCCAAATGAAATTTATAATGTAGAGGTACAGTAATATGTGAAAGTTGTTGTTAGGCCATCTGTACCTGATAATAATGTAATTTTGCAAGTTTTTGAAAGTGATGAGAAAATTTGCAAGTTTTCTAATTATAGAGGATGAGTTTTCTATTGAAAATCAACAGAACTGGTAGCAGCAATATGACAATCGGATTGTGCAGTTGAAGTCAAACAAGCTACCCAATGGATTGGTGACCTTGGAATTAGTTTTCAGTTTTGATGACCAAATTAGAAAAGATAAAAGCTGCATGATATTTAAGAAGGAGCATTATGAGGCGATCGAGATATTTAAGGGTAAGCTCCTCAAGCTGGGAAATGTATGTACCAAAGAGGAACAACAAGCTTTGAATTTGTTATGTCAAGAATTTAGTGATGCTTTTGCTTGGGAATATGGAGATTTGAAAGGTTTTGAACTTGAGCTATCTCAACACACCATTGAGTTAGAGCCCAATGCAAAACTAGTGAGGAAAAAGAAAAGGCCTCTTAATCCCAACCTTGAGCATCTTATGAAAGCTGAATTGAATGTAAGTTAATTGAGAGTAATACCATCTTTATTATTAAACACACATCATGGGTTTCTAACTTGGTTCCTGTTAGAAAGAAGAATGGGGAGATTAGGCTTTGTGTTGATTTTCATGATGTGAATAAAGCCTCTCACAAGGATCATTATCCACTCCCTTCAATGGAGCAGATTTTGCAATTTGTTTTTGGTTTTGACAAATTTTGTTTGTTGGATGGATATTTAGGCTATAACCAAATTTTGGTGAAGGAGGAGGATCAATACAAAATTACATTTATGACCAAATGGGGTACCATGGATTACATAAAAATTCCTTTTGGTTTGTCTAATGTAGGGGAAACATTTCAGAGAGCAATGGACATGGCCTTTCATGGCCTAATGAACAAGATTGTTCTAGTTTACTTAAATGATATTACAGTCTTTTCAAAAAATGCTAATGAATATTTTGATCATTTGAGGTGGATTTTTGAGATATGTAGAGAGTTTGGGGATTCTCTTAACCCAAAGAAGTGCATAATTTTTGTCTATGAAGGCAATCTCCTTAGATAGATTATTTTCAAATATGGTATTTACATTGATCCAGAAAGGGTTTCTGCCATTCTTGATTTACGTCTACCAGCACATTAGAAAGGTTTGCAAAGATTTCTTGGTAGGATGAAATTTGTGAGAAGATTAATACCTAACATTGCAGCATTATTGTAGCCTCTTATAGCTATACTTAATAAAAATGTACCTTTTAGTTGGACTAAAGAGGGTAAGAGGATCTTTGAGCAGATAAAGGAAGACATTGCATCTTCTCTAACATTCATTAATCTTAAATATGATAAATTTTTTATTTTTTATGCATTTGGAGAGGTTGACACTATTTCTCCTATGCTTTGTCAGCAGAACGAAGAAGGCTTGGAGCAACTTGTGGCACTTTTTTTCCAAGTATTACATGAATACGAGGTAAAGTAATCCTTTGTTGAAAAGCATGTTTTTTCTATTGCTAGAAGCCTCAAAAATTTTAGGAATATGCTCTCTAACAAAAACAATCAGTTTTTGGTTGCCCATCCAACTATTAAGGATTTCTTGCTCAATAGGGATATTAATGATAAAAGGGTTGGATGGATAACTAAAGTAATGGAGTTTGATGTTAATATTAAAGTTACTAATCTTGTTAGGGGTGAGGTTTCATGTGAAAAACTTGCTCAAAATGGAGTGAACAACTTGGAAGAGGATGAACATGTTGCAACAATATTCAATAATGAAGAGCAAGTTGTTGTTTTAGCTCCTACTACAAGATGGGTACAACAAATGATTCATTATTTGTAGGCTAGTGACTACCCTCAAGGTTTAGATAGAAAAAAAAGGAGGTATTATAGGCTTCAAGCCATCCCTTGTGCTATTATGGATGGTTTTCTATATAGGAGGGATTTTCAAGGTGTTTTGTTGAGGTGCATTGAACCAGATTAGGTAGATAGGTTGTTGGAAGAGTTTCATAATGGGCCTTCACAAGGCCATTTTCCAACAAGGACTACATCTTTGAGAATTATGAGAGCTAGATACTATTGGCCAGATCTATTTAAATATGAATTTTATTGTGTGAGGAAGTGTTATAAATTTTCATTATTTGTAGGGAAGCAAAGGTTTCTAGCCTTGCCTCTACACCCCTTTCAAGTAGAGTAGCCTTTTGCTAAGTGGGGTCTAGATTTCATTAGACCTATTAACCTGACTTCAAGCATAGGCCACAAATGAATTCTAATTGCAATAGATTATTTTACCAAGTGGACTGAGGCTATTGCTTTGAAGGAAGAAAATGAAACCTCTATGTTGAATTTCTATCAAGATTTGGTGTCTAGATTTGGTACTCATGATTTTATCATTTCTGACAATGCAGTAGCTTTTATTGGTTTAAGGATTATAGATTGGTTTGTAAAGAATAATTTTTTTCTGAATACTTCAGCTAATTATTACCCACAGGGTAATGGGCAGGCAGAATCCACCAATAAAGATTTAATTAAGATGATTAAGAAGACCATTGAGGATAACCAAAGAACATGGCATGACAAGCTGAAGTTAGCCCTTTGGGCTGATAGGATAACTCCCAAGAGAGCTATAGGTTGCTCTCCTTATGTTCTCACTTATGGTAAGGAGGCCAAGTTACCAATCTCTGTTGAATTAACAACTCTGGATTTCATTAAGGAACTTGAGTTGTTAGAGGAGCAACCTATGGAAGTAAGGCTTGCATAACTGATGGAGCTAGAGGAAACAAGAAAGGATGCATTAAGGAAGCTTGAAATCCATCAAACATAGATGAATAGTTCTTTTGATAAAAGATCAAGGCCAAGAGATTTAATTGTTGGTGATTTAGTTTTCAAATGGGATGAGCATAAGTGCAAGCATGGTAAACATACCAAGTTTTATGTAATTTGGGATGGACCCTATGTGATCACAGAGTGCAAGCAACACAATGCTGTCCAACTTTCAAAAATAAGTGGAGAGGTGTTGCCTATCCCATTCAGTGGGATCCATCTCAAGCATTGCCTCTAAAGATAAGTTTTATAGTTGTATCATAGTAGATTAGTGTTCTACAAATAAGTGCTTAGGGCACATTTATTTCAGTTGGTTTCTTTCCCTAAGTGTTGCTACACATGTTTGTCGGCCACCAAGGCCTTGTTAGTTTCTTTCTGTTTAGTTTTTTGCTACTATTTGGAGTATTTGCAGTTGGGTTACAATGTTTTTTGAGTTTCAGAAGGGTCATATTCGACTCCATGCCCAATGAATTGTTTAAGGCAACTGGTCTATATGCTTAGCAAGCAAGCATTCAGTATAAATCACCAAAAATGTTACCAAATTTTCACCTATAGCTCAATTTTGTGGAGTTGAATCTATTGATTAATTTTAAAGGTGAAAGGTTTTCCAAAAAAATATACTATGCTTAACCGTTGCATAATTAAAGGTGCTTAAATAAATTTGAATTCAATTTTGTTATTCAATATTTTGTACCATAAAGGAAGATACATAAAAACACAAGATATTGCTGTCATTCATTTCTATAGTGTTTCATTCATTTTGTAATGGAATATACATAAGATTGCATAAGTGTTGCTTTCCTATACATTGGAAAGAAAAGAATGATCAAATGTCCCACACAAGCTATGGGAGTAGCTGAACTAAAGCAACATTGAAGTCTTGTGTTAGTCATCATTGTTGCCTACTCCTCCTCACTCCCTATCTTTAATTGAACCTACATCATGATGAAAGATTGGTTAGAGCTCCGGATATGAATCTCAACATGTTTCTGATCAATAGAGATATAGTATATGCCTACGATGTATTAAGTCAGTTGAGCAAGCATCAGATGTATGCAGGAGAGCCTGAAAATATTTGTTCATTGTGCATTCTGCAAGTATAGGTGAAATCTTGTTGTTGATTCATTTCTATTGACATCATAGAAAGTGGTGCAAAAATGGGCTCTCACAATGGTTGAGCCCAAAATGCTACCCCTAAGTTTCAAAAGGGGAATGAGATAGGAATGCACATTTAGAATGCTCAAATAGAAACATTTTCAGCTGAAGAAGTAATTCACAAAGTGGCTATAAGAATCATTGGCACATTGTCCATTCATGAAAACCAAGTCAAAAGTGCTATGAGGTAGCCCATTTTGAAATGGAAATCATAGATGAACATTAGGCTCATTTGAATGCTTAAGAAATATGTAGAACAAAATAAAAATGCACTATTTCTCATTAATGGAGTTATGTTTGCATACAAACATGTTATGTTTTAATTGTTTGTTTTATAGTGTTGTTATCATATCTTATTGCTGCCATGCATCATATTTTCCTACTATCTTTATTGCTTGAAGTATATGCCTTGAAGGTACAACCATCGAGAGTTAAGGAATTATGAAAAATAATTCTCAAATATAGGGGACAATAAGGAGTGTAGTGTTCAATGCTAATAAGAAGCAATCATCAAGCACTCATTGCAAAGAGATATAATATCCATAATGGGGCAGCAACTAGAAAAACATGAGATACATTTGTAAAGCTCTGAAGACAAAGGTTGCAATTCAGTAAAATGCAGTAATGAAGAAAAATGTATGGCGATGTAGAATTCAAGAAACAAGACCGCAATAAAGTGAAACTTGTTGTGTGTTGGAATACGTGGGCTAATTAAATAGAAAATAAACACACCAAGGAGACATTACATTAAATAAATTTAAACTAGAAAGCATAAATGCAAACTCAAACAACTTCTTCAAATTCATCCCATCATCCTCTATCTCCAAGGATTTGATTAAAGATGTTGGCTCTCAGTTGTGTAATCAGCAGCTTGTTGAAATGATAGCTTAAGAGAATGAGATTTAATGAAAATGCATGTGCATAACTAAAAGATTTAAGCTATGGAATTAAAATGCTATGATGCTAAAATGCTTGATAAAATTGAAATGCGACTATAATAACTACGTATGAAAATCTAGAATTCAAGGTCCTTTTCAACTCACAAGAGGGTTGTATTTATAGATTTTTGAAGGCAAGAATCCCATTAACCAGGATCAACGGTTGAGTTCAAAACCTATTAAGATGAACAGTGAGAGATCGAGAATTTGAAAAGAAGATGAAATTTTAAGAGAAAGATGGAAAATGAAGAGACAAATGAAATATGTCCCCATAATTTAAATAAATAAATATTTAAATATGTGTGGAAAATGAAATTTTTTTAATTAAATATTGAAAATATTTAATTATTGAGAAGAGTGAAGAATTTAGAAAATGTTTTAATTAAATATTGAAAATATTTAATTAAATGTGAAATGAAGAATATCATTTAAATTTAGCATTTAAATTTGTGATAATCAATATAAATAAATTGTGAAATCTATTTAATTAATTAAGAGGAAGATTGCTTTAATTAAATAAACTTATTTATTTAATTAAATTAGAAGAATTGGAAAAATGAACAATATAAATAAATAATTAAATTTATTTATATGTAGATGACTTAAGAATATTAATTAAATAATTCATATTTAATTAATTAACAAGTTTGGTTAATCATGACCATTTTTAGATGTGTACATTTTGCCCCTCTTTGAAGTGATGTGTTTTACACATTGCTGCAAAGAAATTTGCCCTAGATTTTTAGAAATTACCAATGCTATATGCCCCCTCGAGAGATAAATTGTATGATAAAGGAATCAGCATGATTTTTAGAAGAGAAATCGGGATTTAGCTCTCGAAATAGCACTTTGCCTTAGCAAAAATTTGAATATTTTCACACTTTTTACCCCCTTAAAAGGTCAAAAAGGTGAAAAGTCATTGTCATTTGAATAGTAACCTTTGGTAAATGTCAAAGCTTTGAGAAAGATATTCTCAATGCCGATCCATTATGAGCGCCACAGATTTGAGTGAGCCCGCCGGTATCAGAGACTAGCTGCATACGGACCTCTGGTAAGTCGACCTGATCCTCCTCATGAATTTGTTTTGATGATTTTTCTCATTTTTTGTAATTTTTAGATTTTTAAGATTCTGGTTTCGCACATATGAGCCATAGTATCACGCATACGGTAGATAAAGTCGTGCATCTAGTTTAGCGCATAGGGATGAAACAGTCGCACATAGAGTAGAATGGCGTATAGGGTACCTGTAATAGCGCATACATAAATGTTGCCCGCGTAGGATGTTAGGTTGGCACATAGGGTGAAATAGCGCATAGGATGACTGTTATAGCACATTTGCATGATAGAATAGTGCATAGACAGTCTATTTTTTCACATACAGTAGATAGAGTCGCGCATTGACGGAGTTGCACATGGCAGCTCTATTTTAGCACATCTGGGGTTAAAGTTGTGCATAGCATTGATGGCTTGTTTCGGCGCATCCAGGAATTTTTCTCGAATTTGAATATTTTTAAAGAATTTTTGATAAAGTGCTTGATGAGTGTTGCTAGATTAGACAACTCATTTTATGCTTTTGAATAACATCAATGATAGAGTAGCTTGATTTGATAAATTTGTCTTCATGTTTGAAGACAAAATAGGTCTAATAAATTTGCTTCCATGCGATATGAAAATAAATAGTAATGATAGATTTGCTTTCCCAATTGAAAGTCAAATAGATAGATATTGAGTCATGTTGACTGTTAAATTTGTTTCCATGCGATATGAAGAACAAATAGTAGAAATGATTGATAAATTTGCTTCCATGCGATATGTAAAGAAAATAGAAATTGATTGAACTTGCTTGATGTATTGATTGATTGATATATCCGTTGTTGATTGATTTGTCTGATTGCTTGATGATGTTGTAAAGGAGGAATTTAACCTTCTATAGATCAGAGAGAGATTTCCCCGTACGTGGGAGATGATTCCTCAACTGTCCCATGAGGACTTAGGAGTTATAGACCAATGTGGCTTGAGAGCTTTGTTGAGTATCCCACAGTATCGGGTCAACAGAGCGTTGTTGACTGCTTTGGCCGAGAGGTGGCACAATGAGCATAACACCTTCCATTTTCTGACAGGAGAGATCATAGTGACGCCCGAGGATGTGTACAAGATTCTGGGTATTCCTATAGTTAGAGAGCTTGTGATCTATGATCACAAGGAGATTGGAGGGACTGATGCTTTGAGATGAGCTTTTCAGGATCCTCATGTCGGTGGGTATGAGATTGCCTGGAGGGATATGGTAGAGAGCTATGCCCCACTGCCGTCAGTCTTAGCAGGTATGATCGATGGTTTCCTTTGTCCTGATCGTAGGGAAAAGGGACTATCAGTTGGTTGGGGCCGGATTCTGGAGGATATGCTTCTTCATGGTACCAGATATGCATGGGGCTCATGTATGCTTGCCCATCTATACCACGATCTTTATGAGGTCATGTATACCGATGAGAAGAGTCTCTCATGTGGAGTGACTCTTCTATAGATATTTGCATGGGAGCATTTTGCGATTACGTGTCCCATTATAGGGAGGGATCATCCCCTTGGGTTGCCATATGTCTATACATACATAGGGCCACTTGTCCAGCCAAGGCTGGGCAAGTTGGAGTATTGGTGGCGCATGCTCGATGATCTGGATACAGTTATCTAAAGATCGTATGTAGATTGTGATCTGTGGGAGATAAATGATATAGAGCTGCCATATGTTACCAGATCCAGATATCTAATTGGGAAAACTCCTTATATTATTGAGCGATTTCTAGTGATGAGAGTCTTGAGGCAGCTTGGGCTAGTTTAGATGATGCCGTAGGGTGTGGCACATTATGCCAGATGTCGGGAGGATATACCAGAGTGGGGTCCCACTATGACTATTGAGGTGACACAAGCAGAGTATTTTGAGTTATAGCCAGCTCAGTGGGCCATGCATCCGGAGGTTACAGATGCAGGGATGATAGAGGAGTATGCGACATACTTTTACACACATCCCTTTCTAAGGTTTACTAGTCCTAAGGAGCCTCCCCCATTGATGGGAGGATCGATCATACAGCGAGGACGAGGGAAGGCACAGGCACAAGGGAGCAGCAGGGCAGCCACCAGGAGAGGCTCAAGTAGGGGCAGAGGATGTTGCGACCATGGATATTGAGGAGGGAGGAGATGAGGAGGATGATTCTGGTAGCTAGGATGATAGCAGTGATGATAGTGGGGGCGATGGAGGTGGTGGGGGCAGAGGACAAAGATACTTCTTTGATGTTCTGTTTAATACGTGACCATGGACATCGAGAGGGGTGGACCAGCCGAGTACTTCAACTCCACAGATCATTTTCAAGGCTCCCTCACAGGGATAGATTGATGCTTTGTAGGCAGAGGTGTAGACACTTCAGAGTTAGGTGGCACAGGCTTAGGGGATGATTAGTCAGCTGCAGGCACAGGTTGCACAGCCACCACCTCCTGACCCACAGATAGCACAACTTATGGCTGAGAGGGACAACTTCAGAGAGAGATGCATACAGGTTGAGGGGGTAGCTAAGAGACTTCTCAGGTCAGTGGAGAGCACCTCAATTGGAGAGGTTGTGGCAAGGAGTTTGGAGATTGATCGAGAGGCCGAGTATTATAGGATGAGATATTTCGAAGTAGTACCACCAGAGAGGAGGATTGCCTTCACACAGTCAGGTACTTGTGCTCAGACCCATTCTCACAGCCATTCCAGGAGTGCCACCAGGAGTGTGGGTCAGCCAGTCAGACCAGAGATCAAAGCCTCTGAGACCAAAGATCCATCAAGACCTACTACCTTAGGAGGCAACAACAGTCATGTACCCCAGCCAGATGCCCCTCAGTGATGGACATTTTGACACATTTATTGTATTTGATATATCTTGTTGAGACATTTGATATCCTTGTATTCCTAGACATTTGTTTTGATGAGATTTATGAGATTTAGTGGTGATTTGATTATGCATGCGTGATGGATGATTTATGCTTATGTGATGGATGCATGTTTATTTCTATATGCTATGTTATGTATGATTTTCGTTATGTAGGACGATGCAAATGATGATGTAAATGATTTCCTTTTATTTCATGCAAGATATGTTGTGATGAAATGTTTATGATATGATGATTAAAGTGATTTTTCTTTTATAATGTATGTAATGGATGTAAGATGTAAGATGTAATGGTGAATGCTTTTAATGATGTGAAAATGATATGATGAAATGATGAATGGTTTAAATGAATAAATGAGATGATTTATTTAATGAATGCCATGACATGGATAATGATGTAAAGTGATAAATATGATAATGCCAGAATTGGTGAACCAAAAATGCATAATGTAACGGAAATGAACATGATATCCTAAATGATGACGATAAATGGAATGGGTGCAACCTTACTATGTATGTGATATGATGTATATGCAAGTGGAAATGTTAATGTGATGAAATGATAATATGAGATGAATTATGAAATGAATGAATTATCCACTTAATATAAATATGATGATCTGATAATAAAATGATGATGTAAAATGCACGAATAATGATAATGAATGATGGTGAAATGATGTGAATGATAATGAAATGAGATGTAACAAATGTCCAGTCATACTCAATCATTGTCTGAAAAGAATGTGGCCAACCCTCAAAAATTTATTTAAATAGCCCTCGAAATGTAAATGAATTATGCAGTCCTAAATGCAATAATGAACTATGTAATCCTAAATGTAATAATGAATCATTCTCTTTGTTGCCATTTCATGCTGCATTTAGTTTTCATCATTCAGCCTTTTTTGGATATGTTGAAAGTGAGTACAAGCATCAAAGGGTATGTTAGCACCAATGATGACCTGAGTACTTCTTTCATGAGGTTTGATATAGCAAGTTAATACAAGCATCGAGGTATAATTGAACCAAGATGACCTGAGTATTGCTTGCATAAATAGACAAAAGTTAACCATTTTCCTATGCAAATTCCGAAATGTCATCAATGATACATTGTAGAGCATGTCCCATGACAAATTTGCACAATAATAATGATTAGCTTACAGACAGTAAGAAAAGAAAAACCATACTTCTTCCTCGTGATTCTAGTTCAATACATCATTGAACCACTCCAAAGATATGATGTCATCAAATATTAGAACAAAAATTTGCAACTTATGCTTTTAAGTTTGTCATTCATTTTATTCAGATTAAGATCATCCAATTTTTTTTAAACATCTGTCAAAATAGTCATGTAAGCTCACTTAAATTGGACAAGACTGTTGTTTCTGATATTCTGATTCTTAGACACATGCTATCATTTTGCCTGCTAGAAAAGCTCCAAGAAGTGAACTGCACCCTAGTGACCTTGTACTCTGACTCCTATTAGACACAATTGTTGCGATGGATAACCCTAATTCATCAAGCCATGATGAGATCCTTGTCATTTCAAGAAGATTTGAATGCGATGGTGAAGCCCGTAGGTGATGCCGATGAAAGACAAATATGCAGAATGAATCCTAAATAGATGAGAGAGCCAAATAAAATCACAAACAATGCCTATTTTCCAGGTTTTCACCCTTTGTTTTTATTGCACTTTTTCTTGATTTTATGATTTTTTTGTTATTACCAAGACGCCTGTTTAACAGGTTTTCATCAAGGCAATGATTCCTTTTTTTTTTAGGACTTTTTATATTGTTTTTGATATTTTCTCAGACGTAGAACTTCTTCAGATGAATGTTGTTGGTTGGATCTTCAAATAGGTCCCCTTCTGTTGTTGAAAATTGATATGCCCCTGATCCGTATGCTGCAATGATAATGAATGGGCCCAACCAATTAGGTTCGAACTTGCCTTTCTTTTCTCGATCTTGTTGATTGCGAGGGTTTTCTCTAAGAACCAAATCACCTATCTAAAAAGTTCATGGTTTGACTTTGTGATTGTAGCTACAGGACATAATTTGCTGATATCTCTTTAGGTGATTAACTACAGTTTGACACCATTCATCAAGTAGTTCTAGCTCTTTCAATCTTGATACTCGATAATCTTCATCATTGATTAGCCCCTTGAGTGACACTCGAAGTGAGGGAATCTCGACTTCTAGTGGTAAAATAGCTTCTTTTCCATAGATCAAAGCATAAGGGCTAGCTCCTGTTGGTGTGTGAATGCTTGTTCTGGATTCCCATAATGCTGGATTTAATTGGACATGCCAATCACAAACTGCTTCATTCACTATTTTCCTCAAAATCTTTAGGATTGTTTTATTTGAAGCTTCAACTTGACCATTCCCTTGTGGATAGTAAGGTGTAGAGAACCTATGTTGGATGTGAAATCTTTCACATAACTCATCGACATCCTAATTTTTGAAGGGTCTTCCATTGTCTGAAATAATGGAACTGAGAATACCATATCAGTAGATAATATAGTTCAAAATGAATGAAGAGATTTGTTTACCAGTGACAGTTGTTAAGGGAACAACTTCAATCCATTTAGTGAAATACTCAGTGGCTGTAATGATGAATTTATGTCCATTTGAAGATGATGGGTGTATTTTTCCAGCCAAGTCCAATCCCCATTGAGCGAAAGGCCATATTGTGGTGAAAGGTTGTAATTCCTGAGCAGGGGCATGAATGAGATTCCCATGAATCTGGCATTTTGCACATTTCTTCACAAAGATGAAGGATTCTCTCTCCATGGTCGGCCAGTAGTACCCTAATCTTACAAGTTTCTTTGCTAAGGTTAATCCACTTGAGTGTGTCCCACAAATTCCACCATGTACCTCTTGTAAGGCCTTTTCTGATTCATCACGTTCAAGACATCTAAGGAGGATACCATCCAAACCATGCCGGTATAAGACATCTGCAATTGAGGTGTAACGAGATGATTGACGGATGAAATTTCTTTTCTGATACCTAGACAAGTCTAAGGGTAAAGTAGTATCTTTTAGGTAAGTGTAAATTTGGCCATACAAGGGAGAGTCAGAACTCATCAGATGGAAATTTTTTTGAGTTTCAGGATTGTCATGGGCGGGAGAAAACAATTGTTCCACCAGGAAATTGTACCATTTTTTATTCTTTGTCAACTGGAGTAGAGAGCCAATTGTAGCCATAACATTTGCTGCTTTATTATCAATGCACGAAATCTATATGAACTTAATAGTAACAAATTATTTCTTGAGATCTTCCACCATTCTTTTGTAAGGTATCAACTTGTCATCTTTAGTGTGATATTCATCATTGATTTGATTTATAAAAAGTTGTGAATCCCCAAAAACTCGAAGTTCTGTGATTTTCCAGTCTACTACAATTCTTATGCCAATTATCAATGCCTCGTATTCAGCTATGTTGTTTGTGCAAGAAAAAATTAGCCGATAAGATTTTGGGATTGTATGTCCTTGAGGCATAATAAAAATAATTCCTGCTCCTAAACCATGTTGAGTGTAAGAACCATCAAAGTAGAGTGACCACGACTGTTGGATATCTGCTGTGAATACATCGACATCAGGAAAATCAACATGTATTGGGTGTTCTACTGGTATTGATGCTTCTGCTAATTGATCTACAATTACTTGTCCCTTTATAGATTTTCGATCCACATAATGAATATCAAATTCGCTTAGGATCATAACCCATTTAGCCAACTTGCCAGTTAAGGTTGCCTTACTTAGAAGATATTTGAATGGGTCAATCTTAGCCACAAGCTTTACTGTATGAGTGAGCATATAGTGTGGTAACTTTTGAGAAGTGAACACCACTGCTAAACAAGCTTTTTCAATGAAAGTATAATTTAGCTCGTGACTTGTCAAGGTTCTACTGATGTAATAAATGGTTCGTTCCTTTCCTGAGTTGTCTTCTTGTGCCAATAATGCTCCTAAAGACACTTCCGTGGAAACAATATATAATATGAGAGGCACACCTTGTACTGGTGGAATCAATACTCGTGGATTCATGAGATACTACTTTATTTGATCAAATGTTGCTTCGCATTTGTGCTCCCATTTGAATGGAATATTCTTGTGTAATAGATGTGTAAATGGAAAACTTTTATCCACTAGTTGAGCAATGAATCTTCGAATGGATTGTAACCATCCCTGCAAAGAGCGTAGTTGACTAATATTCCTTAGCGGTGGCATATCAAGAATTGCTTGTACCTTAGCTAGATCCACTTCAATTCCTTTTTCTGATACAATATATCCCAATAACTTTCCAGATTTCACTCCAAAGACACATTTCTTTGGATTAAGCCTTACTTTGAATTGTTCCATTCTTTTGAAAATTTTAGATAAGATATCGATGTGTCCTTCTCTAGTGTTAGATTTGGCAAGAAGATCATCAACATAATCCTCCATGAATGTATGCATCATATCATGAAAAATTGTTGTCATTGCTCGTTGGTATGTAGCTCCTGCATTTTTCAATCCAAATGGCATTATGTTCCAGCAATAGGTACCCCAAGGACATGTGAATGTTGTTTTATCCTGATCTTCTGGTGCAATCTTGATCTGGTTGTATCCTGAAAATCCATCTATTAATGAGTACATTGCATGTCCAGTGGTTAAATCAACAATCATATCTATGTTTAGTAAGGGAAAATCATCTTTAGGACATGCTTTATTCAAATCCCTAAAATCTGTACAAATTATAATCCTTTCGTCTGGCTTTGAAATAGGCACGATATTGGAGATCCATTCCGCATAATCCATGGACCGAATGAATCCAACATCTAAAAGATTTTTTAATTCCTCTTTTTAACCAATAATGCAACATGTGGATGCATTTTTCTGAGTTTTTGTTTTACAAGTTTTTCCCCTAGTGTAATAGATAGATGATGCATGATGAGATCTGGATCTAATCTATGCATATCTGCATAGGACCATGCAAAACTGATTTGATTATCTTTGAGAAATTCTGTGAATTTAGGTACTTCTTCTGTCGGAGATGTAGCCAATTGCAAAACCTTGGGCTGTTTTGTAGTACCTATATTAATTGCTTTTGTTGGTTCTATTAAAATAGAAGATCTTTCTTGATTATGCTCTGGAAGAGTGTCAAGTTTCCCATCCTCTGGCGCCTTTGAGAGGTTTTCACCATTGGATACGCTTTTTATTTTTCTCTTTTATTGATCTAATACTGCCTTTGTTGTTATGTTTTCACCATTAGATCTTTCTTTTATATGATTTATTTCATAGCTGAGAAACTTGGCACTTTCCTGTCAAAAACTTTGATCTTGTGATTCCCTGGTGGAACTCATTTTCGGTTGGGATGAACAAAGTAAGTTGATGATGGTTTCGTCATTAGGAAAAGTTGGGACATCGATGGGTGCGATTTGTTCCCAATCAGTGAGTTCAGGATAGACCAAAGGTAATGGATCATTAGGATGAGTAAGGTCACTGGCCGTTAGGGTCATGATGTTATTGTTGATGTCATTATAGGGGAGGTCTAGGATGGTATCTTCCTGTGAATGATTTGGCTCACTTTGAATCGAATCTGTTTCACTAGAGTCATGATCGCTTTGTAGGACATAATCAAGCGAAGGCCTTGAGCCTTCTCCTTGTAAGAATGTAGGTGTGAATCTGTGTATGACATCCACACTTTTTTTAGAGATATATGTATCGTTAGAGAAGCTATCCCATTCATATTCATTAGAGTCTGTGTCAAAATTATCCGCTTGAATTCACATAATTGTTTCAGTTAACTCCTCATTTGATGGCCTTTGTGCTACTTCTTCCTTAGTATCTTCACCATATCCTAACCCAGTCTTATCTTTTGGATGCATTGTTTTTAATTGGATAGGTTCAACAGTACCCTCTTTCCTTTTACCTAGAGGGCCATTTCCTTCATAACCCATTTGTTGCATGATAGCATAACCTTTTCCATATTGTTTTGTGGGTAACTTGATATGCTGTATAGATTCTTCTTCATTTTTTATAGAGCCAATCAAGAATAGCTCTATCTTCTACTTCAGTTTCTTTGATAAATATCCCATTAAACTTGGTGATGGGGGATGAAGTTGAGGCTAAAGTTGCTGCAACCTATTGTGTAGACGTTGATGGTTGACCATGGGATCTTGGGCATAGGGGTAGATTAGAGAGAGATAAAGAATATTCTCCCACCCCATTATCCTTCAATTTTAACTTGGTGCCAAAATTGCTTATCATTTCTTGCGCTTGTTCTTTGTATTTGGAGGTAGAGATGGCCAACACCTCTCTATTATGTGGGACGAGTGTGTCCTGAGTTGCTCTTAGGTTAGAAAAAGTTTGATTGCTAATGTGATCAACGGGTATTGTTACTTTCTGTCCATCATATGGAAACTTCAAGCATTGATGATAAGTAGACGGAACAACTTGCATGTCATGGATCCATGGATGACCCAATAGTATGTTATAGGTTAGATCCCGATTGAGAGCCTGATAAAAGGTATTTTTCACAACAGGTCACACTTTGATTGGTAGCATGATGAGGCCTTTGGAAGTCCTTTCTTCATCATCATATGCCTTGATTGTAATTTTCCTTCGTGGATCTATAGATTCTACTGAATATCCCAAAGCTAGGACCACTTTCAAAGTAAAAATGTTTAATCCGACTCCCCCATCTATGAGGACATGTCTAATGCAAACTTTGTGAACCATGACTTCTAAATAGAGTGATGAATTATGCAGATGGGTTATGGATGAGTCACCTTTTTCAGTAAAGGATAAACATGTGGATGAGGACAAGTGTCTCACCATGGCTTGAAATTTATTGATATCCAGATCAGGAGATATAGTTATATCAACAAGGGCCTCTTCCAAAATGTCCTTATGTGCAGGTGACAACTTTAACAGTTCCAAGATAGAAATTTGGGCCGATGTTTTTTGTAGTTGATCAACCAAATTGTATTGAATTGGAGGGGGAATTGCTGCTTTAGATGAACTACCTTTTATAATGATTTTGGCTTGTCCCCTCGTTGTAGCGTTGACCTCTTGATATTCTTGTCTACCTTTGATTCGGATAGCATTGATTTGAGGATCGTTAGTATAGATATGATTGATAATGACGTCGTGGATGTTATTAACCTTCTTGCCCTTGTCACTCGAGGATTCTCCCTTTTGATAGTTAGGAAGGGGATCCTTCAATGCTTGATGGTCATTAATGGCATTATGTCCCTCAACCATGATGGTATGGTTATCAATCAAATCCTGAATAATATTCTTTAACCCTTGGCAATTGTTTGTCTTATGACCCTTACACCTATGATAGTCACAAAAGTGTGAGTCATTCCACGATGGTGGTTTGACTCGAGGCTCATAGTCTCTTTGGGGTGGCAACGTAATAGCGTTTTGATTCAATAATTCTTTGAGAATGGATTCCAAAGATTGGCCCAAGGGAGTGAAAATCCGTTGATTCAAAAAATACGACGATCTAGGCACATTTAAATTTTGATTATTACCAAAATTATTTCCATGATTATTAGTTGTGTTTCTTTGATTGGAAACATTGCCTTGGGTATTAGAATTTCCAACATTGTTGCTACATTGAACACCTAACACATTAAGGACTGTAGGCTTTGTATTCATGTTGTTAGCATCTACTACCCCATCATTCACAACATTTTTATTTCAAGTCCAAAATCGTGACTTGTCATTATTGTGATTATGGTTGTTGTTGTTGTTGTTGTTGTTGTACGAATTTGAACCCTATTTATCAATTTTCAGAACTCCATGCTTGATCAAAGCACCTTCGATAGTAATTGCATTTTCAATCAATTTTTCAAATGATTGAGGACAGTGAAGGTTTAGTCTGTAACTCATTTCTTGATTGAGACTATCGATGAAGATCTCCATCTTTTCTTTTTCAAGAATAGGACAAGAGTATCTAGCAAACACCCTTCTCCACCTTTGCAAAAATGTAGTGAAATATTCCCCTACTTTTTGTTTCACTTTACAAATATCAAGCATGGTTATCTGGTGTTGAATGTTGTAAGAGTATTGTGATATAAACTTATTTATTAACTCTTCAAAGGTTTTGATGGGGGGAGTGATCTTTGAAAGCCACTCCATGGATTTTCCACCTAGACTTCATGGAAACAACCACATTAAGTAGGTATCATCATGAGAAAATTCTAAGCTCATATTTTAGAAATCCCTTACATGCTCAATGGGATCAGTTTTCCCATTATACCTATCAAACTTAGGGGTTTCACAATGTTTTGGAAAAGGAATCATTTGAAGACTCCTATCACATGGATAAGGACATATTTCATCCAAAACATACTTCTTTATTGTTCCTCCTTGCATTTCTTTTATTTGCCCTTGTAATTCCTTGATTTGTTGAGTAAGGGCACTAAAATCGTTAAGAGGAGTTTCAAGATTTTCTTTAATCCCTTTTGTGTCAAAATCAGTAGGCAACTTAGCTCCTTGATTAGCTAATGAAAGGAAATATCTTTCCTTGTTTCATTCTAAAATCCTTTCCATAAGAGTATGGAATTCGGGATCCTCCTCTACTTCTTGAAGTTTTTCTTCCGTTAACTCTTAAGTATTTGAATTGTTAAAGAGGTTTTCTTCCCTCTCACTATTATCACCCATTTTTCTTACTGTACTTTCATCTTTTTCTATGTTCTTTCGAGATCTCGTGACAACAGGCATAAGCTTTACTCAATCTTCTACTAATCTTCGATCAAAGGAATGAAATAGTGCAATGGTAATGGATATGAAAGTCAGGATAGAATGAAGATTCTATGACTTAAAAGATTTTTAATCTTTAGCTCGTGATTCCTTGATTGAAAGGATGAAAATCCTGTTTGCGAGAATTAAACCAAAAATAAAAAATAAAGATGATTTTGCAATTTGTGTGGTTTGATCTTAGCTTTGTAAAAATATGAGTTTTGATGAATGCCTAATGTGTTTGAGTTCTTTATTGCAGAATTTGATTTGGACGAGTAGCGTACGTGATTGCAGGTTGGGGAATATAAGAAGAATGAATACGCTGACTATGGTTGTGCCTTTGAGAAAGGGCTCTTCTTTGAAATAAAGCTTGTGAGTATAAAGGTTCTACAACATAATTGTCAGTGAAACCTCTAATATAGTCGTGATAACGATGAATAAAGGTTTTGTGTTCAAGCAAGACCTTTCGACTTTGGTATAGAAATTTCCTCTTCTTCAATAACTTCTTATAACTGAGAGACTTCTTGGGCTTCCTAATCTTTCTTTCTAGAGAATTTTTGGCAAAGGTTGTAGACTTCCAAACTTTGAGCATGGGAAATACTAGACTGATAAGACTTGATTTCAGAATATCAGAAAATTACCTAGGCTCGGAAACCAGATGCACCAAAATAGAGACTAAATGCACCAAAACAGAGCTCCTATGCACCAAAACAGTTACTGGATGCGCCGAAACAGAGCATAGATGTGCCAAAACATATCACAGATGCGTCAAAGTAGAGCATAAATGCATCGAAACAGAGCATAAATTCACCAAAACACAACGTCAATGCACCGAAACAGAGTAGCAATGTGCCGAAACAGAGCAGCAATGCGCCGAAATAGAGTGTCAATGTGCTGAAACAGACCTGGGATGCACTAAATTATCCGCTAGACCTATGAGACAGACATATTTTGACAGTTTGATAATTTTTGTTTTGGATGATCTTAATCTGATTTAAATGTGAAAAACATAGAATAGAGAAGCAGACAGTTGTTTTGTTAATCCTAGAATCTAAACAAAGAGTGTATGTTCTTGATATTTCCACAAGTTTTAAACAAGATAATAACTTCAATCAGACTCACTCTTAATTTGTCAAATAGGTCATCATAGTAATCACAACCCACAGCTTAAAATCGCGTCAACTCACACAGCCATGTCACCCCCTAGAGGGCCCCTGTGTTTTTTTCTTTTCCAAGTGCGTACTCAAAGTGATGGAAGGGGATACTGAATCCCTTGAGAAAACAATCTGTGGTGACTATATGGTGAGTGTCTTGGGGGTAGATTCTTCCCTCCCCTTGCACCATGATTAAAAGGATGTTTGGTTGCTGACACAGCTGGCTTTCTACACTATGGTTCGTAGTCAAGGTTTCCATTCGGCGCTGCAACAGATAAACTCCCTCAGGAGACCTCCCAATCTTTAGAAACAAGATTTTGGGGATGGTTATCTCTACACATTGCTGTCGAATTGTGGACTTTCCCCGAATTCGCTTTTGATTATAGTGGGTTGGAAAACCTAGCTTTGGTTGTTCCCACTTAGGTCGTTCCCATAGAGTGAGTACTTTTCCCCACTACTGCAGGCCTTCTAAAGGATGTGAGAAATTGTAAACATTGCATAAAAAATGAAAAGGCAGTTTGGTATTCTAGCCACCAGTTAAGGGAGAGCATAGACCTATTGCCACAAACAAAGCAACCAATCTTCTTTTTAAAGTACCAAATGACAATGAATTAATCTAAGTGAAGATTTTTCTTCACAATAGGCATGGAGTTCATTTTAATTGCAAAAATAGTGTGTGGTGACTACCCTAGGATTGGTATATTCCAAATTTTAAATTTTTATCCTAGGATTGGTTCATTTCTTTAAAAAAAAATTGAAAATAAGAATTTTGTCTGTGGATGGCGTCGGAATCAAAAAATTTGTTTTACAAATTTTTAGTATATGCTGGGATAGACCCCCAGATGCGCCAAAATAGTTACTAGATGCACCAAAAGATCACTATGGGATGCGCCAAAACAGTCTTTGAATGTGCCGAAATAATACCCGAATGCACCGAAACAGTGTCTGTATACGCCGAAACAGTAGCGGGATGCGTCGAAACAGTGTTTGTATGCGCCGAAAGAAAGATCGTATGCGCCGAAGCACAACTCCAGTCCGTCACCTGTCAAAAAAATCTGCAAATAAAAAATTAAAATGGGGGGATGCCCCACGGTGGGCACCAAAAATGTGTGTTGGAATATGTGGACTAGTTAAATAGAAAATAAACACATTGAGGAGACATTACATTAAAGAAATCTAAACTAGAAAGCATAAATGCAAACTCAAACAACTTCTTCAAATTCATCCCATCGTCCTCTATCTCCAAGGATTTGATTAAAGATGCTGGCTCTCAGTTGTGTAATCAGCAGCTTGTTGAAATGATAGCTTAAGAGAATGAGATTTAATGAAAATGCATGTGCATAACTAAAAGATTTAAGCTATGGAATTAAAATGCTATGATGCTAAAATGCTTGATAAAACTGAAATGCGACTATAATAACTACGTATGAAAATCTAGAATTCAAGGTCCTTTTCAACTCACAAGAGGGTTGTATTTATAGATTTTTGAAGGCAAGAATCTCATTAACCAGGATCAACGGTTGAGTTCAAAACCTGTTAATATGAATAGTGAGAGATAGATGGAAAATGAAGAGGCAAATGAAATATGTCCCTATAATTTAAATAAATAAATAAATATTTAAATATGTGTGGAAAATGAAAAGCTTTTTAATTAAATATTGAAAATATTTAATTATTGAGAAGAGTGAAGAATTTAGAAAATGTTTTAATTAAATATTGAAAATATTTAATTAAATGTGAAATGAAGAATATCATTTAAATTTGTGATAATTAATATAAATAAATTGTGAAATCTATTTAATTAATTAAGAGGAATATTTCTTTAATTAAATAAACTTATTTATTTAATTAAATTAGAAGAATTGGAAAAATGAACAATATAAATAAATAATTAAATTTATTTATATGTAGATGACTTAAAAATATTAATTAAATATTTCATATTTAATTAATTAACAGGTTTGGTTAACCGCATGACCATTTTTAGATGTGTACACTTGCAATTTCATAAAAAATGACAAGGAACACTCAGAATAAGCAAAAATCTCAAAGAGAGGGGCTCAAAATGCAAACCAAGAATGAAATAAAAGATGCTTTCATTTCCTTCAGAAGAGTAAATAATTTAATCTTCTTTTCTACCACATTCAGAAAAGAGGGAATGATTTTCTTGAGAGCAATAAACAAGAGAATTGTAATGTATTGAGCCATGGTTTCAAACAAGAATGATTTTCAAAATACAAGATAAGTATAGGTCTTTTATAACCGCAGCTTAAAGGTTTCCATTATTTTATTTTGTTTCTACAAGTAGTTGAACTGCATAAGGGTTTTATATGAAGGAGTGTTTACACAAATATAAAAGAAGGAAAACAACTCAAGAGTTGTGAAGCCATAGCCATGTGAATGCAAAAGACCTATGTATCTACAACAAGGAGATTCTAGAATGCTTTTGTACAAAGGAAAATATATTTGCAAAAGACATGTTTTTATTTTCTTTCATGAAAATAGAGAAAAGAAAAGTTTGTATTCTATTCTTTTGGAGAATAGAGAAAATACCTCAAAGAGGCAATGAAGATGGAAGTAGAATGGGTGAAATACTCTATAGGAGCCAAGTGTATGGAAAAATGAAGAATGATAAGCTTTTTCAAGATATTTCTATAGAAAATAAATAGAGCAATCTTCTTCTTCACAATAGAAAATACAAGAAAAGAGCTCACCCCATGGCTTGAAGAAGTTCAAGAATTTTGCAAGAGGAAACCCCACCTCTCAAGTGGCAATAAAAGCTCTAGAAAAAACCCAGCTGAACCAAAAATAAAATGGGAAGGGGATAACTTCCTATTCTATCTAGGTCATTCAATTATGTCCTAAGAACCAAAATTGGATTGACTATCAACCTCAAAAGGTGTGCGAATTCATAATTACAAGGACCTATGAGGGGGTTCTCTTCAACTTTAAGGGGTTCACCACTAAGCAAATGCTTGGAAAAGACAATGTTGGAAAACATAATGTGATATGCAAAATAACATAAAATGAGCTAAATGAGAGATGCAAATAATGAAAATATGCAACACCAAGTGAGGATATGTGTATTTGGGAAGTCTGGAGATGCAATAAGGATTTTGGAAATACAAAGAAGCTTCCAAAACATGTCTTGGAGGACTAAGATTCCCAAGATGGTGTATTAGTCTCATTATTGTTTTTCGGTGCCAATGAAAAATATTCAGATGTTAGAACTGGATCTAAAAGAATCTCTGAAAGATATTATTGGGAGGACTAAGATGCCCAAGGTGGGATATTAGTACCACTATAAATTTATGAAAAGTATGAATGTAGTCTTGAGCTCCAAGGTTTGCACTTGCTTCTTTTTGGATCTCAAGTTCTAAAACTGTTGGATCTGACCTCTAGGTGAGTTTCTATGAAGATGAAAACTTTGCAATGAAAATTTGAAACTTTGACAACTTTGCACTCCAAGTGATCTTCAATTCTTCAACCTAGATTTGCAAACAAAAATAGACAAGATGGGAAAACTTGTTAATTGTTAGTGAATGGGAGTTTGTCTTGGTCAAACTCCTTGTTGGTAATTAAACCTTGAAATGAAATAAAAATAATGAAGGAAATGGTATGAACAACATGCAATACTACAACTCACCAAACCCTTGTAAATTCTATAAACTTGTGTGAAATGGCTACAATGGATATGGATCTTGAAATGCTTGATAGATCTTGAATTGCTTGCTTGCTTGAATCAAAATCCTACATAACAAATGTTAGTGTAACGCTAGAATAAAACTACAAACAAGATTAATCTAATAAAAGCATAATACTAATCTAATCCTACGCTAACAATAAAGAACAAGGAAAACTAAAAACATAAATATAAGAACGATCTCACCGAACATCTGTATAATTCCATGAATAACCTCGATTGCACTTCTCCATTTTGTCATTTTAATATAATTGCCCTCAAATTTTAAGTATGCAAGTATGGCCTATTGACTATTCACTTAGCAAACTATCAAAGATTATTGAATTCACTCCCTAAAATTATATAGATTTTGGGAGGAGGAATAATGACAATGTCAGGTCAATTTATAGAAAATTGGTTTTCGAATGATCAGCTCAGATTCAAAAGACAGATTGATGATTGAGATTAATGAATGTCATGCGATAGAGTTATGTTCAATGTTAACATGAGTTAGAAAGCCTACATGATAGAGATTAAATTAAATAATAATTTAATCTGGTGTTGAGACTGTTCGAAATTCAAAAGAATAAAGTTTGCATGTGAAGGATAAAGATTGAAATAGAAGAAAATTTGTGTTTGAACACACAAATGAATTATTAAATAAAGTTATTTAATTAATAATTTGCACGCAGAAGAATAAGATTGACTGATCAAACCAAAAAGTCTATTTGTCAGTTATAAGCAGATATTAAATCAGGAGATAACTGATTGATTTAATTATATCTCGACTTAAGCGGTAGATGAATAGTAAGATAACTAAGCAATTATCTAATCACAAAGGAATATGCCAGGAATAATTATTTTTATGAATTTAATGATTATTTAATTCAACATTCAAAATTCAGAGATTAAATTAAATAAATAAAAAATTATTTAATTAACTATTGAAAAGGTTAAAGAATAATTAAATAATTCGAAATGAATATTTAATTATAGTCAGAAATTTGATAAAGGGTAAATTAAATAATAATTTATTTAATTGTAGAAAATGGATTAATTAATTAGTGACGTAATTAAATAAATAATATTTATTTAATTAATCAAGAAAAGATAAAGGTAAGAATAAAGTAATTAAATAATTAAAGTTATTTAATTAATAGAGGATGGGTGAATTTAGAAAATAATTAAATAATTAAGATTATTTAATCATGACCATGAACATTAGAAATGTGTCGAAAATGTTGTCGCACGCCTAGACCAATTTTTAGTGTCTATAGTTTCCCCTCTTTGATACAATTTCATTTCATCTTTTGTGTCAAAGAAAATTATTTAAAACATGCCCCTGTCATACCCTAGTGTGAAATAGGTTAGGGTATGCCCCCTTGGGAAAAATGGCAATTTTTGAAAATTTTGGAAATTGTCCCGATTAGGTAATTTGATAGCCAGAAGTTCGATGGTTGTGAAAGAAATTGATTTTGAAGTGATTTGGCAAGCGAAAATGGATGTTAGAAGCTGGAGAGTTAAATGTCTAGTACAAAAGGTTGGAGAAAAACCTTCCAAAACCCTAGGTATAAATAGGATCTGGGGTGGAAAATCAAATCAGTTGCACCCTTAGACTTTAGAAAACCTTGATTTTTGGCTCAAAGCTCACAGCAAAGATGTCTCCAGTACCCTACACAAAGCATCACCATTACTGCATCCAGACTTTCAGATGCCCAACCAATGCAGGACCCCTAGTATGTACCCCTAAACCGTGTTTCGAAATTTTAATTTTCACACTTTTTAAGGCAATTTAAGTTTAATTTACATATGCGTCATTGTAGAATCAACACATATGCGTTCATACGTGACACATGTTCTCGTGGAATGACACATATGTGAAAACACGTCTAGGTCTATTTAGGTCATTTAGGAAATCAATGCATTTGAATTTGTCTGCATCGCATGTGTATGTGTGCATCACAATTTTGATTGGTAATGTCACATATAGGTTTATGCAATGCATTTATTTTATTGCATTGCATTTGAATGATAGGTAGGTCTGTTTATATGCACTACATTTATATAAAAATGATGCATATGCATGCTAGTTAGGCGTGATTAGTTGTGTGTCGCACTTGAAGTTTTGCACCACATATGCCTATTTATATGATGCATTTGAGTTTCAACAATGCATGTGCAGATTTTAATGATGCATTTGAGATTGTGCACTACATTTGATGTTGAAACAACCCATTTCACTGTCAAACTTTTGAAAAAAAAAATTGATGAAAAAATGAATGTTTCATATTTTGACACAAAGTATGTTGTTGCATTTGCAGGTTGTGTTGGATCCTATATACACTCGGGAGTCGAGGCCAACAAAATTTGAGCTACGAGACCGGTTGGTGAGTACTGAGACATAATTGATTTGGATTTTAGGGTTGCACCATGTTTGTACTATTCCCACCATTCGGGCGAATAGAGGTATGTTGACTGCTCTTTATGAGAGATGGATTTCTCAGACCTCCTCTTTTCATTTTCCTACTGAAGAGGCAACAATTACCTTAGAGGACATTTATAGGATTTTGAGATTGCCTATTAGGGGTGAGAGAGTGATGTATGATACTCAAAGAGGATATAGTGAGATCACTCGATTTTATATTTATGATGACATTAGATGGCTCAACATTGAGCACTATGAGGTTATATGGCATGTATTAGCTGAGAGATATGAGAGGATTGATTGCATGTTATTTACATTGATTACTGGGATTGTACTTCTTGATCGCTGAGGTCATGGTTTTCCTATTGGGTGGGGAGAGATGCTGGTTGGTATGTTAGAGCGACAGGTAGTATATGCATGGGGGCCATGTTTACTTGCCATGTATTTTCATTTACATGATATTGCATATAGAGATGCACATTTGATGAGTTGTGGTACTACCTTTCTTATGATCTGGGCATGGGAACACATTGTTGTGTTCTATCCCCCAGTGACATCATATCTAGATGCTATATCTCCATATGTTTTTTGATATGTGGGGGCCATTACCCAGAGTCATATTGGCAATACTGGTTAGTGGAGACATGCTCTTGAAACATTGGTTTAGTTTATTTGGAGACCCTATATGGATTATGCTCGATGGAAAGATGGGGATAGGCACTTACGCTTTTGTAGGAAAACACAGTATCTAATTGGTAGGACTATTTCGAGTGTACACATTATTCAGAGGCACTTGCCTAACCATGTAATGAGATAGTTTGGAGAGGTTCATTATGAGCCTCAAGGGCGAGCTGAGTTTTCTCGATCTTCAAGAGAGGTGCCATTATGGGGGCCTATGATTCTTGTGGTGATAGCAGAGGCAAACATTTAGGCTTTACAACCTATTTAGTGGGGTTGCAAATCTAGGCACTATAGTAGCATATGATGCCTGGTGTGTCATGCACAGGCCTATTCCATACACAGATCCAGATCAGCTAGCTCTAATTGAGAGGTGGGGCATAGAACCTAGAGGTTAGCATGGTGGCAGGGCTGGGGATAAAGGTAGAGGTGGCAGAAATGGAGGTGGGAGAGGCGATTGATGAGTTCAACCAAGGAGGAGAGGTGGTTGAGGAGATAGGTTGTCACTCATCCATGAGGAGGAGGGTGAGGGAGTGGATATATCGATGTTGGATCTTGGTGGAGGAGGGGAGGTAGAGATTGGTGTAGAGCATGCAGGTGAGGAGCCTGTAGGGGAGGAGCATGTAGAGGAGGAGGCTGTGGAGAGGAGATGGAGATTGGTGTCCTAGGTATATTAGAAAGCTATGGTGATGAGGAGGAGGAGGAGGAGGAGGTTATGGGGAAGTAGAAGAGGGACCTTTGAGATCAAATTGTGGAGGATTGGGATGCTGATGTGGGGGAGAGACCACGACAGGATGGGGAGGTTCCCAAGGATCCCAGTGTAGTAGAGTTGAAAGCCCGAGTAGAGGCCTTAGAGGAGAGGGTGAGGGTTGTTACTCTAGAGCGATATGCGATGCAGATGGAGAGGGACAATGTCTACCTAGATAGAGATCAGATAGTGGCTAGGAGGCTGGCAACAAAAGGCAGGTTTATTGAGTTGAGGGCCTTATGCACTAGACCGGCTGCAACATTTGCCTGGTAGTTAGTCAGAGCTAGTGAGTGGGAGAGGTATTACATAGATATTTATTAGGCAGAGGTACCACCTGAGAGGCAAGCTCCCAGCTAATCATAAGCACATAGTGTTAGTTTTGGAAGCAGGTCCCATAGCTGTACACAAAGTATCGATGATGTGGTGGGACCAGCTAGGATAGGACCATATGACAGGCCTCCTTCTACACAAAGAGTACATCATCGACAATTTCCCCCTCAGAATCCACATGGGAGCAGTGGTAGCACTTGATAGTGACATGTTTATATCTTCAAACATTGTATTATGATCATATAGCCTATGAGCTCCATTTGTATTGATACACTATGACATTGTACTATGACACTTATTATTTTGAGTGATATATATATATCATTTTTGGCGACGATTATATGATTGTAGTTATTCTATATGATTATGTTGTTATTCTACATGATTAAGTAGTTGTTCTACATGATGATTTATGCACATGTTATGGATGATGATGTTTACATTATGATTTTCTATTTCTTGTGATGATGTGTTTATTTTATGTGATGATGAATGCACAGTATTTACAAATGTTATGAATGCATTTTATGTTTATGAAAATGAGATGCAATGTGATATTATTTATAATGCCATGTGGATGTATGTATAATATCTACAATTTGTGATTGGTTAATGCTTATATGTTATGATTACCTAAATGTGATAGATATGTATATTTTATGCATTTTGAAGTGTAACTTAGATGTATGGTGTACTATATATAGACATATGAAAATGTCTACATGATGGTTGTAAAATGAATGCATATGCAGATTACCTAATTTTTTTGTGTGTCCTAGTACTCCATCATTATTCAGGATAGAAGAAATGTTAGCATGGATTATTCGAAATGTTAATATTGAAAAATGGTTATTAGAAGAATGTATGATCTTTAATATTTTTACAAATACAAAATAAGCCTTGCATTAAATCATCATTGGGCGGGACATGACACAAATGGATAGTAAACACCATGATATGAGATAGACCAAGGTGTACAAATTCATCCACTTGCAAAAATAGACAGTGGCAGACAAGGAGTGTCTAGACTCATACTAAGGGAAAAATTGCCCCTGTCTTTTTGTCTAAACAAACCACAGATAGCAATCAAACAAAAAGATAGAGTCAAGATACGTTATTGCTCCTTTAAATCCATCATGGGACATCCTAGAGAAGGCTAGTAACTTGACTTGAAAACCAAGTTTAAAAGACATTGACAGAAAAAATTCAAAGAAAAATAGTCCTAAAACATCCTTGCTTCTCTAAATCCTTCATGGGACATCCTCGAGAAAGCTAGTAATGGGACTTGAAGACAAAGCCAAATGAAAAGATAAGACTAAATAAGCCATAAATTAAAAAGCCAATAAGAAAATTTGCCAAAATTTGATCTATTGTTGTTTGTTTGATAAGTTGATTGTTTGATAAAGCCTAATGTCAGGGATGACACATACCATATGAGACGCTGAGTCTAGTTTCAATGTTGTGACTATCTGTGTAAAGCATGACAAAGCCTGGTTTCAGAAAGAAACATATCATATAAGGCATTGAGCCTCATGTCGTTTATGTGACAAGCTGTATAAGACTATGATGATTGTTAATGATAATGTCAAGGACACATATTGGATAAGACATAAGTTGATTGTTTTGGCAATTTGTTTGATTTGACTTGATGACATTTTTGACTTGTTTGTCTCATTGGTGTGTGACTTGTCTTGATGTTTTTACCATTGTTTGTGTGTGATGACACTATATGACCTATGTTGATTGACATGATGTACCCTAAAGGACTGACCTAGTGCGGCCTCAGGGGCTCATTGATTGATGGCCTTGCCTACTTTATACACGTAGAAACCTCGTAGTTAGACTAGACTTTGACTGACATAACTAACTGACAAAGAGTTTCTGAAGTTTATGATATCTAATGTATGTGTTTGTGAATGTGATAAACCTTAATAGACTAACCCAGTACGGCCTCAGGGACTAATCGATTGATGGCCTTGCCTACGTTATACACGTAGAGACCTCATAGTTTGACATGACCAATGACTTTTACATATAAAAAGAATGAGTTATGATGTGATGTGTGTGATACACGACAAACCTAGAAAGGTAGAACTAATGCCTCAGGGGCATATCAAGTGATGGCCTTGCCTACGTCTAGTAGCAAAGGAAACATAGTTTGACTAAGTCCATGAATGACTTGACACAACTAACTCTGAATTTGTTTTTGGGATTTTTGACATGTTTTGATTATTTTGTTCTTTTTGAAGTTTTATGATTTTTTTGGATTTTTTCACAACATTTTCTGATATTTTTGGATTGTTTTTTTTCTAGGACATTTTCATGATGTTGGATCAGTGAGTGCAAGGTCCAAATGATGTAGGTCAAGGATTTTCCCCCGGTTTGGTATAAGACCAATAGGATGGAATGGGGATGTGGAGTGGACTTGATGTCAATTGTTCCAAGTTATGGAAAGGACAACCATTTACTATGGGTGATGGTGGAAAAGTCTTATTGGAATGATGGTAGATGAAGGAGTGAAGTCGACTACACATAGTGCTTGTTTCCCAGGTTTTTACTATGGTACTTATCCAAAGTGCCACCAAAGTGGTTTTCACTATTGGAAAAATTATTTCTCTTTACTATTTTATTGATTTTTTCAATTGTTTTTGGTGTTACAAAGACACCTATTTGCCAGGTTTTCATCAAGGTATCATTTTTTAATTTTTTTTTGTATTTTGTATTTTGTAATTAAGAAAAGTTTCTTAGAAGCTATGCATAAAACCTCTTCAAATGAAGGCTACTGATAGGTGATGATAGTGGTTCTCCTTCAGGGGTAGATAGTTGATACGCTTCTGATCTAAAGGCTTCTGTAACAATGTAAGGTCCTAACTAGTTTGGTTCAAACTTGTCTGGTTTTTCTCTTTCAGTTTGATTATTTGGGTTTTCCATTAAGACCAAGTCACCAATGTCAAAATTTCAATTCAAAACTTTCTTGTTATATCTACGATGAAGAGAGTTTTCATATGCTTGAAGATGATCTAGTTCCTTTTGTCTTTGTTCATCTAGGAATTCTAATTCATGCAGTCTTGACACATGGTACTCTTCATCACCAATATGACCTTTCAAAGATACCCTTAGGGAAGGAATTTTCACTTCAATAGGTAAGATATCTTCAGAACTGAATACCAAGGAGTATGGAGTGGCACCGGTGGGAGTATGAATGCTTGTGCGGTAAGCCCATAAGGTAATATTAAGTTGTAAATGCCAGTCATGACTAGCTTCATTAACAGTCTTTTTGAGGATTACGATGATTTTTTTATTAGATGCCTCACCTTGGTCATTACCTTGTGGATAATATGGAGTGGAAAAGTGATGTTGGATATGGAATTTTTCACAGAGATGGTGGACTTCTTGGTTCTTAAATGGGTGGCCATTATCTATGATGATGGATTGAGGAACACCATATCGACATATGATGTAATTAAGGATAAACTTGGAAATTCGTCTGCCAGTTATGTAAGTCATAGGAATAACCTCAATCCACTTGGTGAAGTATTTGGTTGCAATTATTATGAACTTATGGCCATTGGAAGATGGAGGATGTATCTTACCTATGATATCAAGTCCCCATTGGGAAAAAGGCCATGGTGAAGTTATCGATCAGAGCTCTTGTGTTGGTGGGTGTATCAAGTCTTTGTGTACCTAGGACTATAGACATCTCTTGATGAATATATATGAGTCTTTTTGCATGGTAGGACAATAATAGACTAGTCTCATAATCTTCTTGGCTAAGATAGGACCGTTAGAATGGGATCCACATATACCCTCATGTACCGCACATAAGGCTTCTTGTGCTTCTTCAGCATCGAGACATCTTAACAAGGTATTGTCTAAGGCACATCTATAAAGGGTATCTCCGATGATGGTATATTTGAAAGACTTACAAATGAATTTCCTACGTTGGTTGTTTGATAGGTCTAAAGGTAGAATTTGGGCCTGGAGGTAGTCATATGTGTCCTTGTACCATGGGGAAGTGGGACCAACAAGCTCACACACCATCACAAAATTTGAGACGTCATAGGTAGGGACCAAAAGTTTTTCAACCAAAAACTCGAATTTAGGCATGTTGCTAGGTATGTCCAATAATGAACCAATGGTTTCCATAACATCTACTGCCCTATTCTAAATGCGGGGTATTTTTTGAAAGATTATGTTATGAAAATATTGCTTAAAATTTTTCGTCATGCACTTGTATGGGGCAAGTTTCTCATCTTTAGTTTCATAGTCATCATTAACTTGTGAGACTACCAGCTGGGAGTCTCCATAAACTTGTAATTGCTTAATCTTCCATTGGACTACCATTTTTAGTCCTATTACAAAATATTGCTTAAAATTTTTCGTCATGCACTTGTATGGGGCAAGTTTCTCATCTTTAGTTTCATAGTCATCATTAACTTGTGAGACTACCAGCTGGGAGTCTCCACTAAACTTGTAATTGCTTAATCTTCCATTGGACTACCATTTTTAGTCCTATTACAAGGGCTTCATATTCCGCTATGTTGTTTGTGCGAGGAAAATAAATTATGAATGACTTAGGACTAGTGTTTCCTTGTGGTATAACAAACAATTTACCTACTCCTGAACAACGATTAGTGTGGTACCTGTCAAAGTATAACTTACATGTAGTTCTTCTGTCAATGGTGAAGACAAAATCATCAAGAAAATCTGCAACTAGAGGATGCTCGGCCTTAATTGGTGCATCTACCAACTGATCAGCAATAACTTGCCATTTTATTGCTTTTCTTTCCACATACTAGATGTCATATTCACTAAGTATCATTACCCATTTATCCAATTGGCCTATTAGTGTTGCTTTACTTCGGAGATATTTTAAAGGATCTATCTTTGTGACTAGCATGGTTTTGCGGTTTAGCATGTAGTGCTTAAGTTTTTGAGTAGGAAAAAATATTGCAAGACAAGCATGCTCTATGTGACTATAGTTTAGTTCATATCCTACCAAAGTAAAACTGATATAGTACACTACTCTTTCATGACCTTCATCATCATTTTGTGCAAGTAAGGCTCCTAGTGGTGATTGAGTTTCCAAAATATAGAGTATCAGAGGTCAGGTATCTGTAGGTGGCATTAACATAGGTGGTGTAAGCAGGTAATCCTTGATCTTTTGAAATGCTTCTTGGCATTTGGTTTTCCATACAAATGGTACCCCCTTTTTGAGTAAGTGTTGGAATGGATGTATATTGTCTGCTAACTATACTATAAAGTGCCCAATAGACTATAGTCTCCCTTGTAATGTTCTTAGCTGACTGATGTTGGCTGATGGAGACATGTACATTATCGCTTTTACTTTTGTAGGGTTTACTTTAGTGCCTCATCTAGAAACTATGTAAATAGAAGTTTTCCTGATTGAACGCCAAAGACACATTTTTTGTAATTTATACTTACTTTGTATGCTTCTAGTCTTTGAAATATCTTATCTAGGACTTGCAAGTGATCATATTTTTTCAATGAAATGGCTATCAAATCATCCACATAATCTTCCGTGAAAGTATTACAGGGTCATGGAATATAATTGTCATGGCACGTTGGTATGTAGCTCTAGCATTTTTGAGCCCAAAAGACATGACGTTCCGACAATATGTTCCTCGTGGACATGTAAAATTTGTCTTGTGTTGGTCATTAGGTGCGATTTTGATTTGATTATATCCAGAGAAACCATCCATGAGGGATAGAATCTCATATCCTGCTATAAGGTCCACTATCATGTTGATGTTTGGCAAAGGGAAGTCATCCTTAGGACATTCCTTGTTGATATATTTAAAATTTGTACAAATGTGGATGCCCCCTGATGGTTTAGTTACTGGTACAAGATTAAAAATCCATTTTGCATAGTCTATTGATCTGATTAATCCAAAATCCAATAGTTTCTTAAGTTCAACTTTAACCAGTAGAGTGATTTGTGGATGCATTTTCCTTAACTTCTACTTGACGTGCCTAACACCTAGTTGTAATGTTAGAAGATGAAATATAAGTTCAGGATCCAGCCCAAGCATGTTGGCATATGACCATGCAAAATTGATCTGTCTTTTTGTAAAGAAGTCATGAAACTCTGGTTGCTCTGTCTCTGTCAAAGATGTTGCAAAGTAGGTTACCCGAGGATTATGTTCAGTATTTATGTTTATCTCGATAGATTCTTCCACTAAAATTGGTGAATTTTCCTTAGCAACTGGGAGAATGTTCAAACCTCCATCCTTGGGTGCCTTAGAGAGGTTTTCACCCTTAGATGTGTCCATTATTTTCATTGTTTCATCATTGAAAGGCACCTTTCGGTTTTCACCTAGGGACTTGTCATTTTCTTTTTTTTCATTATTTTTCTTTTTGTCTTCATTTTTGCGACTGGAGGTGTGAAAAGACTCCCCAAAATATGCCATGTTATCCAAGTCTTTGGTAAATCCAACCTTATGATCACCTCTAGGTATGCCTTCTCATAGTCCCATGAACTTAGCTATTGCTTCATCATTCTCAAATATATCTAAGATGGGGGTGCCTTGTTGATCCCAATCGATAAGTTGGCGATATACGAGGGGCATTTCATCATTGGAGCTATAAAATTTGGAGGCTAACAAGGTGAGGATAGATTGGTTGACATGGTGACAAAAATTTTGGACTAACTCCTTTTTGTTCTTTTTCCTAGGGATAAGTAGACATTGAGGTGGGACTATTGTAAGGTCTAGGTTGTTAGAAGATGGTTTGCTAGGTGCCCAAGAGGCAGGATCAAGGGTTTCCCAATAATAAAGCTTAAGCCATTCTTCTTTTGTCAAGGACTTTTGAGGATAAGAATCGGTTGATTTTGGTGACGTAATTAGCATTTTATCAAGTTCCCCAAATAACTTATCTAGGTCCATTATGGTGGTGGAGGAAAGGGAATCACATTCATATTCATTTGAGTCAGGAGAGTCACAGTAGAATGGGTCAGATAGTTCATGGGATATCTCAATGTCTTCATAATCATTTACTTACTCTTGTGATGGTACTATGGTACTAGGAACACCAATCCTAATCGGTTGAAACCCTAGCCCTAAGCCTTTTGGTTGTTGTGAGACAATAATTGGTTAAGTCCTTCCATCCTTATGTAGCCCTAACCCACTATGTCCATCATAGCCTTTCTTTTGTATTATCATGAAGCCTTTTCCATATTGATCTTTAGATATTTGGACAGACGATGGAGGGTTTTCATTGTCTTCACTATATAACAAGGAGGTGACATCTTCTTGGTCCATAGCTTCTTTACTTAACCCTCCCCACTTTGTGAAATTCATTATAGGAGGGACATGTATTGTAACAATGGATTGTCTCCTATCTACTGTGGGTAACCCATATGACTTAGGAGGAACCAACTAAAAAACACAATAGGATGCTTTCATGTGATATTCTCCACAACCCTTATCTTGGATCTCGACCTTAGGAGTGGAACATGGTGGTTGTGATGCAATAGATTTGGAAAGAGTTTATGGATCAACATACACGTACAAAGTGGAGGATGAAGCCTCCTTATTTACAGGAACCCGTCGTTGTTCTATTTCGTGTAGGCTTGTGCAATATTGAAAAGGATCTGGATCACCATCAATTGTGATCTAGGTGCCATTGTATGGGAATTTCAGACATTGATGGTATGTGGAAGGTACAAACTTCATAGCATGTATCCATGGTCTACCTAGTAACAAATTATAGGGAAGGATGAGATCCAAGACTTGAAAGCAAGCATCCATAACCACAAGGCCAATTATGATAGGAAGTGTTACAACTCCCTTAGATGATCTTTCCTCATCATTGCATGCCTTAATGACTATACTCTTAGTGGTGTCCAAACATGCTTCTGAGAAACCTAATGCCTTAACTAATTTCAAGGTGCAAACATTCAACCCTACTCCTCTATCTACCAAGACTTATCTGAATTTGGTTTGATGGACAATAAATTGAAGGTGTAATGGGTCATTATGATTGGTCTTCTCATTTGAATAATCTTATTGAGAGAAAGTAGCATGATGAGAATTGGTCAAGTATCCTACCATCTCTTCAAAATGATTGACATCTAAGACAGTGGGGACATTTGTGATTTTCAAGGCTTTGTCTAGGATGGCTCGATGATTAGGTGATATGGTCAATAGTTCCAAGATGGATATTTGTGTTGGGGTCTCCCCCAAATGGTCAAGTAAATTATACTTAAGTTTGGAAGACTATGGTTGTGGCTCTGATGAAGGACCTAGAAGGGTTATCTTAGTTTTGCATGAATTGACAACACATTCAGGATGCTTCTTTATGGTAATGGTATGGATATTTTTGTTAGCAACTTAGATATGATTGATGATGGTACCTTGGTTATAGTTGTACTTGGTATTGGCACAATTGGCTGAGGTATTATTTTTAGTTCATGAACTGGAGGCCTTTCCTTTCCCATGGTCATGTAATGGGTCTGTGATGACCTTGTGGTCGACATTGTTGTAGGTTATGTCCCTTAGTTTGATGGTAGTCACAAAAGGTGTTTTCATCCCACCATGAGGGTTTAAACTATCTAGGATCATATTGTTTTGGCTCTAGAGGTTGTATGAGTTTATGTTTAATCAGTTATTTAAAGACTGTCTTGATCGGTTCCCCTAAGGGGGTAAAATCACATTTTGGAAATCTCCTCTACGGTCATTGTTGTTGTGAATTTTCGAAAAAATTGGCACTTTGATCAGAACTATTGGATATGTCATGAGAGGGATTGTATCCTCTAAGCGTGATGACCGGTCCTGCATGTAGGGTCTTAGCATCAACAACATCATCATTAGTTACATTTTTTGTTTTTGGACCAAAATTTGCTTCTATTGTTAGGAGAATTTTGGTGTTGAACAACTAGATTCCTACCTGGTGTCTTAATTTACCCTTTGTCAATGAGGGCTTTCTCTAGTATTATGCCTTTTTGCACTAAGTCCATAAAAGAGGTACAACAATGTACTCTTAAGTCACTTCTCAGTTTTGGATGAATATTTTCAAGGAATATTATGACTTTTTATTTCTCTGGTATCTCAACTAGACATCGACTAGCTAAAATTCTCCATCTCTGGAAGAAGGTGGTGAAGTTTACATCATCTTCTTGTGTGGTATGACACAGGGTAGATATTATGATTTCATTGTCTATGTTGAAGGCAAAGTGTTCCACAAGTTTTCAGCTAATTCACCCCATGATCTTATGTCGTATGGAAGTTTAAAGAACCATTCCAATGCTATCCTAACAAGGGTTCATAGGAAAAGTCTCGTAAGGTACATGGGGTCATATGAGATATCCATGCATGTTGTGGAAAATTATCTTATGTGTTCCAGGGGATTCCTCTTCCCATTATACTTAGGAAAATTCGGTATAACGTATCTGTGTGGGAAGGGTGTCATGTACAGTGCTTTGTCAAATAGATATGGACATAAATCTTGTGCTGAAATGGTTCTTTTGCCCAAAATTGACATATTGTCTATTTGCTATTGCAGAACATCTATCTGTGTTAAAGATGTGTTTGCTGCATTGTTAGGATCAATGTAAGTGTTCTGAAATGCAATATTTTGTGATAGATTCTTATTTCATTTAGGAATATGTCCTGACGCAATATTCTATGACGGATTTTGATTTGGCATAGGTATATGTCTTGTTTGTATTGCCCCTATTTGTGCAATAGCAGTATTGGTGTTGATCTACAGTATAGGCTATGTCATGTTTATACCAATTTTGGGCCTTTTACTTCTGATGTTTGTGGCAAAGGGTTTGATGAGGATGCCCCTGTAGTAAAATTTAGGCCTTGTGTTATACCAAATGGTGTCATGTGTATTGTTGAGGTAGTTTGAGTGGGTGTCCAGATGGTATTTCTGCAGTAATCTAAGGAATAAAGACACTCAATGTCATGGTTTGTGTCACTTGTGTAGAT
This sequence comes from Sequoiadendron giganteum, assembly GCA_007115665.2. Taxonomy (NCBI): domain Eukaryota; kingdom Viridiplantae; phylum Streptophyta; class Pinopsida; order Cupressales; family Cupressaceae; genus Sequoiadendron; species Sequoiadendron giganteum. The sequence continues at coordinate 611,769,868 of CM021109.1, read as the reverse complement.
GAAGCTTTCAGTGTGTGGATTTCAAATCCTGGAGGTAGTGTGGCACCTTCTACTAGCAGCTTTGCTAGGTATCTCTTGGGATCTTGTGCCAAAACTTCATCTAAAAAAGATGGAAATTCAAGATCTTGGACATCAACGTCTACATCTTCTACTTGAATCTATCCATGTGTGTCTCTAGTGACAAATTTTTCAAGCAAGGCTTTGTGAGGTCTCATTGATCCTGATGGTATGTTTGAGAAGGGATTGATGAAATCTTGTGGATCAACCATTTCTCTACATTTATTTTTAGACCTTGTTTCGACCATGAAAGATGTTGCTTAAAATGAGGTGATGCAAAACTACGTCTAAGAATGATATGTTCTAGTCTATGTTTTTGGGATTCTATGGATATAATGAATGAATGCTGCTATTCTTTTTGGTATTATTTGGAAAATAAGGAATGTCTAAAATGATGATATGCTAGGCCAATAATATGCAAAATTCTAAACAAACTCCTAAGGTAATTGATTCTAAATGATTTTAAGAGGAGGTTACCTACCACCTATAGGTTAACCAAGGCCGCAATTTAACTTTGTCAATGAACCTATTGTAGCACTAGGATCAAATGATAAGGTGAAATCCCAAACTAGAATAATGAGCTAGAAGGATTCACAAGTAGGACAAAAGATATAATTGACAATGCACTAGGTTCAATGACAATGACTATTGAAGCATGGGTTTGTCTAAAGTGCAGAAAGTCATCCTATTCTAAGATATCCAAATTCCTTAATATGCAACTAAGTTTCGAAACTAGGATGCGTATCACTAAAACTAAATGACACCTAAAGGATGGAAATATGCAAAGTCTGAGAATTTTTTTTGGTTTCTATCCAAGGGTGACTCTGAGAATTAGAGAGTAGTATGATTGTTTGGTTTTCAGACTATGACAATGAATTCTAGTTTTCTAGTTCTCAGGGAAAGCGGTTTAAGTTTACAGATGGATCACAAGATTTAGCAAATGTGTTTCAGAGGGTCATATGCAGTTTTTGGCTAAACTAGGACTCGGTTTAATGATAGGAAAATGTGACGAACTTTTAAATAGATGCCACCCGATATGACAGATGTGAATCACAATGACAGATGTCGCTGACAGTTAAACAAATGTGACTCAGAGTTTTTTGGTGAATGACAATGGACTCTGGTTCAACAGTTGCGAGTTTTTGGTTAACAGATGCAACGCTGGTTAACAGTTATGATTTTCTACTTAGCAGATGTGACTCATTTTGACAGATGTAGTTTTCTGATGAACTGGGTTTTTGATTGACTCCATTTTGTGATCAAATTTTGGAAAATGTAAACAATTTGAAAATAATGTATTTTAGTTTGATAATCATGAACGTGTATATTTTCAAAAAAAATGTACAATCCTAAGGCTAGCAGTGACAATACTTGTTGAATTATCACTTGGGTTTCCCCAACTACGCTTATTCAAAGCGAATGACTAGAAGATTGACCACACTGGCTCCCCCTTACATGATACACACTTCTTGGGTCAGCCAAGCTTTAGCTCCCATGACTCTCCCATGGAAATTTTTTTATCTCTACTATAAACCATATGAACATGAGATGGCTTCAAAGGTCTAACCTCTTGCACTAGCAAATAGGGGTTTTTGGTTAATCTAAAAACAATTTGGAAAATTAGTATGGGCACCCATTCAAAAATCCATGTGAGAGGCAATATTATCCCAATCTACAGAGGTTACTCTCTACAAGTTTTGATGCACCACTAGGGTACTGGGGGAATCAATTTTTGGTCCGTAGGAGTTCCTATAATGCTGAGTTTTCCTCAACATTAAAATTTATATACTGGTTGGGAGTAGCTTGGCTTTAGCTCGTCATCGATTATGAGTCGCTTTGGGGTGAGTAATTTTTCCCACCAAAGTAGACCCAAATTCTAGAGTCAGTTATAGTTTCTCTTACACCCAAGATCGCACGAATGTGTAAGGGTAGAGAATACTTTTGTTACCGAATCAATATCTAATATAACATAGTTGTACAAATGCACCAAGCAAAGAAGACACTGATTGTTTTTAGAACCCAAATGAAATTATCTACTCTATTCAAATAGATCATTTTATTTTTAAAATATTTGCCTTCGATTTTGGTCCTGCAAATGAATTGTCAGTGGTTTTTACAAATGTCTTCGATAATGGTTCTACAAGAAAAATTGATTAGTAGTTTTCTTGTCATGTCTTCATCAATAATCCCGCAAAAGAGTTTGAATGCTATCTTCTATGAATCATCCTATAAACACTACGTTAACTCCCCTAAAACACATGCTGAAAACACAAAATTAGTTGTAAAAAATATGAAAACTAAAAATGAAAATACATAAATTCAAAAAATTTCTTTACCAGTTAGATGCGTCATAGAAAATCATAGATGCATCATAGAATAGCAGATGCATCACATAATATCATATGTGGCTCAGAAAGTCAGTTGCATCATTTTGTACTGTACATGCATCACTCTGTACCTGTACCTACAAAAATTAAAAACTTCTACAGATTTTGAAGATGGTGTCTTCATGTCGGGTTCACCAAATGTAATGCTAGAATAAAACTGCAAACAAAATTAATCTAATAAAAGCATAATACTAATACAATCCTATGCTAACAACAAAGAACAAGGAAAACTAAAAACATAAATAAAAGAACGATCTCATCGAACATCTGTATAATTCCTTGAGTAACCTCGATTACACTTCTCCATTTTGTCATTGTAATATAATTGCCCTCAGATTTTAAGTATGCAAGTATGGCCTATTGACTATTGACTTAGCAAAATATCGAAGATTATTGAATTTTCTTCCTAATAGTATATAGATTTTGGGAGGAGGAATAATGACAATTTTAAGTCAATTTATAGAAAATTGGTTTTTGAATGATCGACTCAGATTCAAAAGATAGATCGACGATTGAGATTAATGAATACCATGTGATAGAGTTATGTTTAGTGTTAACGTGAGTTAGAAAGCCTACATGATAGAGATAAAATTAAATAATAATTTAATCTGGTGTTGAGACTAGTCGAAATTCGAAAGAATAAAGTTTGCATGTGAAGAATAAAGATTGAAATAGAAGAAACTTTGTGTTTGAATGCACAAATGAATTATTAAATAAAGTTATTTAATTAATAATAATCTGCACGCAAAAGAATAAGACTGACTGATCAAACTAGAAAGTTTGTTTGTTAGAAGTAAGCAAATATTAAATCAGGAGATAAATGATTGAGTTAATTATATCTTGACTTAAGCGGTAGATGAATAGTTAGATAAATAAGCGATTATCTAATCATAGAGGAATATGCCAAGAATAATTATTTTTATGAATTAAATTATTATTTAATTCGACATTCAAAATTTGGAGATTAAATTAAATAGATACAGATTTATTTAATTAACTATCGAAAAGGTTAAAGAATAATTAATTAATTTGAAATGAATATTTAATTATAGTCGGAAATGTAATAAAGGGTAAATTAAATAATAATTTACTTAATTTTGGAAAATAGATTAATTAATTAGCGATGTAATCAATCAAGAAAAGATAAAGGTAAGAATAAAGTAATTAAATAATTAAAGTTATTTAATTAATAGAGGATGGGTGACTTTAGAAAATAATTAAATAATTAAGATTATTTAATCATGACCATGAACATTAGAAATGTGGTGAAAATGGTGTCACAAGCCTAGACCAATTTTCAGTGTCTACAGTTAGCACAACACACATGATGCAAGAATAGCCTTTGACATGATACTTGAATCTTGATGATGGGTCCAAATGCTTGATTATTTTCTCTTGAATGCTCTTGATCTCAAAAATTTACCTTAGGAATCAATACTCAAGTTACTAGGATGATCTCATGAATGCTTCAGATGAAAATGAGAGAAGGAACCTGGTATTTATACTAATCTATGCTTAATATCCCAAAATTGTATCTCACCAAGCTAACATATGAATTCATTAAATGAAGGAGGCTAAATCTCACTAGAATTTGAAATTAAATATTGAAAATGACTCAAGGAGGACTAAGACGCCCTAGGTTGCATCTTAGTCCCAAGTGATAAAACTTGGGGCATAGACACCAAAAAGAGGCCCAATTAAGATACCTCAAAATCAGGGTCCCAAAACCTCAGGGGGACAAAGATTCCCTAAGTGGCATTTTAATCCTGACCATAAATCAGGGACACACCAATCAAAATCATTGGGAAATCATTTATGCATTGGAAAATGTCGAGATTAACCAAAAAAATATACCATTCATATGGCTTGTGGACACAAAATAGGACCAAGTAAGCTATAGATGAGTATAAATAAAGCAAGGTGGGCCCAAACAAGTGTGAAAATGAAAGGATATGAATTTTACTACACTACATTTAGCCCCCACTTTAGTGAGAGGATGAACTTGCTTCAAACTCACACTAAAGTAGCCAACCACGCAATCAAGAGTGGTTCAAATGTACAAATGTTAGTAAGATAGGATGACAATAATCAAGAGGTTGGCCAAGCCCCCAGTATCAAGATCCTATGGAAAACCAACATAGGCACAAATGAACATGCTTGAAGATGATATATGAAGCCAAAATCAGATCGTAAACATACACCATCAAAGATAAGAAAAAGGACAAAAGAAAAAGAACTGCAAGAGATCAAGCTTCGACTGGCCATCTAACGCGGTGGACCCGGTCTAGGCTTGAAGATGGTTTACAAGTGGAACATGCTTTCCACCATGCAAACAAAATGCACACTCACGAGGGCTAGTGGGAGCTAGTTGTCCACTAAGTGAGCCCCAAGATGGACCATATCAAAGCCATACATTCATGAATTTAATAAGGTGCAAAAATGCATGCTCACATGGGCTAGTGAAGCTAGTTGTTCACTAGGTGAGCCCGAGGGGACCATATCAAAGCCATACCTACATGAATTTAATAAGGTACAAAAATGCATGTTCACATGGGCTAGTGAATCTAGTTGTTCACTAGGTGAGCCCCGAGATGTCCATATCAAAGCCATACCTCCATGAATTTAATAAGGACAAAAGGAAAATGCAACAAGAAAGAGGGATGTTCAAAGGGATTTTTCTTAGTTCATATGAGGTCTTACTCTTAGGGGACATCATTCCTAATGTCTCCAAGAGAGGACTAGTCAAAGGATAAAAGATTCACCACTTAGGGGATGTAGTGTGTCACACCACCACTAAGGAGAATATAATATGCTAAGATAGGTCACACTCGTGAAGGAAATTACCCCCAATGTCACCACAAAGAGAAAAATGCATCGTATGAAGTAAGAAAATTGCATCAAGGAACATGAGAAAAGGAAAAATTCAATCAAAATAATGCCTATGTATGCCCCCACTTTAAAGAAATTGCTAACGCCATACTATGAGCAATTAATTTAAAGTAGCCAAAAGATGAAAAAGGAAAAGAGGATTCCCCTCAAAAAAATATAAGGGATCTATGGATTCAGGGTCAGTATCTGTCTTTGCTGCAATGATATTAGAGAGTTTGGAACTATCATCATTCCCCAAATACACACATAACTAGAATAATGACACCAAGAGAGAAAAAAGAAAGAAAATACTTTTGGGTCAACATGGAAGAGAAATGGGTGTCTCGACACCTTGTGTCATCCCCAAAAGGAAAACACAAGATAAAAATAAAAGGATAAAAAAAAGATAATCAAAAAGCTTTTGGGTCAACATGGAAGAGACATAGGGTGTCTCAACACATTGCGTCATCCCAAAAAGGAAAAGATAAATGAAAAGGAGAAAGCTTACGACATAGAGAAGAATGAAGGTAAAAATAGATGCATGCACAAAGAGAGAGAAAAATCAAATAAAACCTCACAAGGGATCACAATACACACATGCAATCGAAAGAGAAAAGAAAAATAAAAATAAAAAAAGACTTGTAAGGCACATGCAAATCAACCATCCTGTAGGTTATCTATATCCCAATCTTGTTCACTATATGTAGAATACAAATCACTAGCGAGAGGGATGACATCAAGTGTTGGACTTGGAAAATCACCAGGTTCATCACATCGTGAATCGATTGGTTTAGGAGGATCATCATGGTTTTTATCATTTAAGCTCATGGATGAGGAAAATAACAAATTCAACTCATTATGCACTTCCTCATTGATTTCAGTTGTTTCTTGGTCATCATCCAAGTTAACCACAACAAGAGGATGAATGATAATATCCATAGAAGGTTCTAGTCCTTGTTGTGTTGGATTTACATGCCTCTGGTAAGAGAGGAGGGACATTGTTTATTGCTTCTTTCAAGTTCAGAATTTGATTTTCAATGTTGTTCTCATTATTCATCTTTCGAGCAATAGCATGACACCTACGCCCATGCTCTCTAGCATTGTAGTTTCTTTTATTATGATTTTCAAATTGTGTTTGTGTAGAAGTAGGTTGATCCACCATACGTTCCTTTTCTTCTTGTGAGAGAAGAATGGAATAAACCATGGAAGGTTGTTCGACCACTTTCTCTTTGGCTTTATAAATTTTCTTAGGAGGTAGATTATGACTTGTTTAGTTTTCTCTAGGTCTCTTATAGGAAATAGGTAAGGGTGTATTCATGGATGGGTCTTGGTTTGTTGGAATGTTTTTAGGCTCAATATTGTTTTTTGCAAGTGGTGGAGGTTCAAGCATGGGTGGAGGTTTGATCATGGGTGGAGGCAAGTTTCCAAGGGATAGCTTGGTTATGCACTTTTCTTTGAACTTTTGGTAGGATATGAAAAAAGTCTTCACTCTATCTTGTAGGTTCTATGGGCTCAGGCCAGAAATAGTCTAAGGAGAAATTTCCATAGGAGGATGAGGGTCTAAAGCCACTATGGTTTACAATGAATATTTAATTGTCGAGTGGAAACTTTAAGCACTTCTGGACAATGAATGGGACCACATTCATGGAGCAAAGCCATTTTTAGCCTAGCTTCACATGAAATTGGTTCAAATTAGATAAATAGAGAATGATACATTTGATTTATTCGGTCCTACTTGTAAAGGGAGTGTGATTGAGCCCATCGTAGCACGAGAAAAACCATCATGTGTTTTAATCCATGATTTCAGTTTATCATATCTATCTTGAGTGAGTTCATGCAAATATAAGAGTTATTCTATGATCACATTCTCTCCACATATGGGATCAATTAAAATCCTAGGAGTGGGCTTGTTATTGATTCTGCCATCTATGTAAAGAGGACCATCAAGTGCATGTTTAATTATTTCTTTTGAAGAAAAAGTAATGTCAATTGTTTGTTGTTTATGAGGCTAGATGTCAATGACTCCTATCATTGTATCAATTGTACTTTGTTCATTAATGTCCATAGGACTCTGTTCATCATCATCCTTATGATTTTGTTCATGATCTCTCATATTTTGATCACCCATCTCAACATTCATCACCTTAGGCCTAGTTTCGCTAGCCTTAACAAATGAAATGTTATTGTTGGGCATAAGATTGGTAAATATTTGTAAGTTTTTGTTGGGAGGAGCTGCAGACTTATTACCTTTGTCATTCACACCTCTAATTAGGATATGATTAGCATCAATGAAGTCTTGCACAAGGTGTTTAAGATGCTTGCAATGCTCTATGTCATGTCTCTTTTGTTGGTGATAAGCACAATAGGCATTGTGTCTAAAGCTTAGAGGTAATGGTTTGCTAGGGTGAAGGGGTCAGATGGGAGGTAAGGTAATGTAATGTCATAGAATTGCACCTAGGGGCAATTCCACATTTTCGCATCTTGCCTAGCATTTATGACACCTTAGAAACATTAATGGAAAAATCCCATGAGTTGGAATTCCATTATTCTAAATCCATTTGGAAACATGGCGAGACGAAAAAATCCTGACAAGGCATTTCCCAAAAATCTAGGCTTTGGACGCCTGCATGGCACGCGGACATCTGCACGATGCGCTAGCGTCCTAGTGGTTTTCCAAGTTTGAAACGGGGAATCTAGAAACCTGACCCTTGCGACATGTGTCCTAGCAGTTAGGTCTCAAATGAAACAACTCTGTGCCACCCTTGCATGCATGAAAACCCCCTTTTTGCTCTCATTTTTGGGGTTGGAAGTCATCAGTTGAAGCATTTTCACTAATTTCTCTAGTCTTGGGTAACCTCTATCCTTGAATAGCAACACTTTAATAGGAAAATCCATGCCAGACTAAGGTCCCTCTAGTAGCTACAAGCTCTTGAGCAGCTACTAACTCTCAAGAAATCACATAGTGGTGTGCCCGTGTGCTCTGGAAGAGGGTCTCGACTCGTGGGTAATGCTCTCTCTCCCTATCACTCTTTCTTACTAGCTCATTTGTTACTTTGTGGTGTGGCTTCTACTCTGAAGTGGGTTTTGTTTTCACAATGTGCTTTGTTTACTCCTTTACACTCTTTTACAAACTTGGTTGTCCATAGAGGTGGGAACACCAAAATGGGGGTCTGACTAAGGCAGACCCCTATGCAGCCCCAAACTTTTCACCTTGATATTTTGTGTATAGGTTATGAAGTGAAGCTTGGAATAAAGACTCGGCCACATGAAGGTAATCTCATTTGAGTTCTTTTGTGTTTCCCTTTAGTTTCTAGCTTTCTACTGATTATTTGGTCTCTCACACTTCTGACCCGAGTCTAGAAGTGAGATTTGGCTTCACCCACTTCAGCTCCTAAGTTCTTCATGGATTAGGATGCGAGTGCATATTTTAGATGACATCACACTACACTGGCATCTTGAAACTATGCTAACGTCTTTTGGCCGACAGCTCCTCAACCAGAGGGGGAAATATTGAAGTATTGCTCTCTCGGGGTCTAAGATTGTTTTCCTGCTTTCCTCCACTATTTCATTGATCTGTTCAAATTGAGGTGTCTAGGGGTAGTTCATTCCCTGGTGATCTCTTGAGAATAAAGAGACTCATGTGCAGTGAATACCTCTTATATCACATTTTGATGAACTTGATGTGAAGTGTCAAATCTATTTTCATAATGTCGTATAGTTATAATAATTCTTTCTTTGAATAAGATTTTGATATGTTGGAAGATGCTCTAGATGATTTATTAGAAGCACTCTCCCCTATCCATAAAATATTCTAAACAAACTCCTTCCTTGCTAGCTGAGGAGTTGGTAAATGTAGTTGTAGTTTGTGTGGCTCCTCCAAGTCCTAAGAAACCCATCATTTACGTTACCCTAGCTAAGCCATGCTCTAGAGAGGACTATTCCGTCTACGGGATTTCATGTCATAACGATCCATCAGACTTATATTCAAGGTTCGTGAAAGCTATTGACTCTACTTCTTATAATGTTGTCAGGTATATATACAATACAAAGAGAAATAAACCAAAACATAGAATAGCAAACCTTTGTTCCTACATCATTACCACCATCTCAACCTAACCTTCCTTCAGCCCCTAAACCCACGATCAAAGCATCAGGTGATTACGATCTTGTTGAGCATCTCCGTGTTACTCCGGCTAAGATCTCACTTTGTAATTTGCTTCAGATTGCTCTGGTTTATCAAGAAATGTTGCAAGAAGCCTTGCAGAAGATTCTCTTGCCTGCCTCTGCTAGGCCTATGGACATTGATGCATTGATGGCACATATTCAAGCAGATTCACTGAATATTACGTTCCACCTGCAAGAACTCTCTCCACCAGATGTGTAGAAACAAGCAAAGCATTTGATGATTATAGTAAATTATAATAACATCGGTATTAGACGTACCCTTGTTGACATTGGTTCAACTCTCAATATTTGTGGTATAGACCTATTGCCTAAAATTAAAGTTGATTCATCTTCTTTAGCAGCCTCTTCCTTGTATATTTACGGGTTCGATAACACTGGCCACCAAGCTCTAGGTACAATAATACTACCTTTGCTGCTAGGCCCCGTTACCTTGCCTACATTGGTCTATGTGATGCTTGGTCTTGTTGTGCCTTTTGCACACATGCCCCATTCAAAATGAGGACCCTCTCTTCTCTCTCTTGATTATCAAGTCCTTTTGTTTTGCCTCGTTTTGCATACCCATTTTTGTTCCCTAAAGGGTCCGCACGTTCCCCAAAGTCATATTTTAAGCTTGACCAAAATCGACCCCTTTAAAAATGCTAAATCTGGGGTCAACTCGGGTTTCCCTTGTCAGAATTCCTTTTCTGGCATCCGTTGCGCCCTCCGAGCCTGGACACTCAGGTTTCCCCTTTCGGATTTCCACCCTGGTTTTTCTGTTTCAAATGGCAGCAACGCTACGTCTTTCAGCACCCCGGATCCCGGATCCTGGATTTCCCCACCTGGAATTTTGCTTGAACTTTTTCGTTCTGACGGTCGTGGCTAGATAGCTTCCCGGTCGCCGGACTCTGGTCCTCCCACCACCATCTATGAATTTGAACCCACCAACTCACTGGCCGCCATACGACTGAATTAATTGTTGCATTAATGGCTATTCTAGCTATTTAAACGGATTTTTCGGCTGTCATTTTCACTCGATCGAATGATAGAGAAATCCGAAGAGCTCCCTGCATCCAGCATTTTCGACCTCACAGTTCGAATTATTTTCCCGACATCTTCTCGTGACCAACAGTTTGCTTCTCTAAGATCTTGAGGTACGTCCACCGTTTGTGCACCTTTCCCTTTATTTTTCTAATTTTCGAGTGTTAAAGTAATATAAAATGTAAAAATTGGGTTTAAAACTGGTAAATTAGTACCTTCCCCAAAAAACCCATGTGTTAAAATATAAAAAATCGATTGTTTGGGGCCTCGGGAATCAAACCGGAACTTAACCTTGTCGTGGTTGTTCTTCAGAATAGTCACTGGCATTTCCCGATCCTGGACCTTCCCGCGACCATTCGAAAACTCAAAACAACTTCAAAATTTCATAAGGAGAAGTTCCTCCCGGACCCCGGCCTCTGGATTACCCCTTGCGGGTCTCCGTGTCGCTCCCGTCATTCCAAACGGCCTTCCTCGAGCATCTTTCCAACCTCCAGGCCCTGGCCACATGATGTTCATGTCAAACTTCAGCAAAATCAAAACTGTGTCGGGATCCAATCCTCAGAATTTCATTCACGGAATTCATCATTTCAATGGCCTCCCCCGAGCAACTTTCTGGACCTCGGACCTTGAGTGTGCAAAGTCTAATTCCAATTTTACAGAAAAAACCAACGTTCAAAATTTATCCGAATTCCGCTACCTAAAAGTCCATCTCTGGGAATCCGTTTTCACTTCATCGTTCTAAACGGAAATGGCTATGCGACTTCCCGATTCCCAAATCCTGACTTTGCACCCTCTATTTCAAACTTACCAGAATGATCCAACATCCAAGTGCATTCCGGACCCCGACCTCTGGAATTCCATCCCCGGAATTCCATGTCACTTTTCCCATTTTACAAGACCGTCGTGGGATGTCCTTCCGAGTCCCGGACCCCATTCCTCTCCTCGCCGAGACTGAAATTCAAGAAAACATCTGAGGTCAAGCCTCTTTTGGATCTCGACCCTCGGAATTCCACTTCTGGAATTCCATTCCATTGTCGCCATTTTGAACGGCGAATTCTGAGCATCTTTCCGACCTTCGGGTCCTGACCCGCTATCCGCCATCTGGTTTCCCGAATCCTTAAACTATCTCCAGAGATTGCCCTTTGGAATTCCTCGTCCGTATTGGCGCATCCATTTCGCCATTCTGGATGGCTGACCCATAGCCACTTCCCATCAATGGAAATCCGAGACCCGGATTTCACCGCCCAGAGTTTCGTTCCCCCTGCGCCATTTCCAACAGCTGTCCTGCATCTGATGCCTGAACTCCCAATTAAAGGCTCAAATAACCTCCAAATCCAAAATGGATTTCGACCCACTTGCTAAAATTAGGTCTTCCTTCACGAAAACCTTCAATTGAGCAAGTCCAACTCTGGGAAATGCCTTTCGAAGTTCCATCCTCAATTTTCCCTTCCAAGCAGCATTCTGCCAAGGGAATTCTGGCCTTGGGAACTCGGTTTGTTTGCCTTGCTTTCTAAACAATGAAGTATTGAGTGTTATGTGATTATTGGATATGAATGATGATTGTAGGGCTCACTTTGATGTGTAGGGGCTTGTCTGGGACCATTGTTTCATGTTTATTATTACTGATTCACGTCTTTTGTGCAAGATTTATGGAATCCGACGCAGAGAATTTTGGTGCCTCCAAGGAGAAGGGGAAAAGAATAGCCAAAACACCTCGAGGCAAGGAGGATAAGGACCTAATGAAGTACAAGTTTCAAGGGGTCCCCATACAATCCAGAATCACCACTCTCTGGAGAGATGTCACATATACCAACATCAGCCAGGTCAATGTTGATGAATTTATACAAAGGGTCAAGGTGAACCCCAAGACAGAGGATGCAAAATTGATAAGGAGCAGCGGAATTGCCAAAGTTGTAGGCTTCCCGCCAGCCTTGGTGGCCCCAGAACTGGTAATGGAATGCATGGAAGCATATCAGCAGGAGACCTGAACTATAGTGGACCAGGACTAAAATATCCTTGTAGACATGTCCCCATCGGGTATAATAGTACCTTTCCACATTCTTTCCTTCAAGAGCATGGAGACCCCCACCATGGAGGAATGCAAAGAACTATGGGAGCAGGATCCATTGAGGTGCAAGAAGTTAATCAATCAATATTGGTTGAAGGATAAGCGAGGTAGTGCTGGCAAGCTCCCTTAGGAGCTTTATCACAGCGATTTCTTCGAGGATTACCATGACCTCGTAACTTTGCTGAGCTGAGTAATGGGCCTTCCTACTATGACCTTCTTCCAAGAATGGATGTTCTATTTTGTGGAGCAGATTCTCCGTAGCAATGGCGTCGCCTTCTGTTAGGGAGAGATAATCAGTGATCGCTTCCACGAACAATTTACAACCGTAAAGAAGAACTCCAAGTTATTCCTGACTTCCTACCTAGTGTACTCCCTCACAGACCAGAGACACTATCATGGATTGACTGCGGTAACCAGTGAGGCATCGGGGGTAGAGCCCAAGCCATATGATAAGTACCCTCAACAGCAGTTTCGAAATTTCAAGAAATATTATTGCCGGGTGAACGATGCGTTCATCGTCCACATCATCCGATCCCTAGGAGGGGACTTTCAGAGAAGAGTTTCACATAGTGCCAAAGCCCTCCTTGAGCAATATGCCTTCCTCTACATTCAATTTCCAAAGTTCACATACATCCGCACCTAGGGATTTATCGAAAGACCAAACAAGCTACCCCGGTACCCCAATGACCAGATTATAGTCTTAGAGCTCACTTGGCAACTAAGGCACATTCATAACATCTTGAGTAACAAGAATCTGGTGGGCACACCTTACCCCATTGGGCTTAGCCAAGGAATTTACAAGATTCATACCTCCCAGTGTGAGGTGTATTCAGAAAGGGAGTTGGCCGAGTATCACTTCTGGCAATATAGAGCCCGGCCCCAAATGGATCCATACGGGCACATCAGGAAGGCACGAGGATGAGAGTATTCCCACCTCCATAACATCAAACATTTCTTGGCCAATTGTAAGCATGATCTTGAGGTGCAGCTACAGTACTACATGCGCATGATTGCCATCTACGTGCATAGAATCAACCTGTGCCTAGTTCCTGACCAGCTCGAAGAAGATGAGGATACGGTGATTGATCCAGGGTATGATGCCATTGCCAATCTACCGCTGCCTACAATTGACTAGGATGAGCGAGAACTTGATGACATCGGCATACTCACTAGGCCCATCGAGATCTGAACAAGAGCATGGATCGACCAACAGGTGGCCCGATTGAAACAACAAGGAGTCTCCTTGAAATTCAAGGGACTGGAAAGTAAACCAAGTGGCTCCGAGGGAGGGGTAGCTACCACTGCAACTGGGGAAGCATCCAACACACCACCATCAGTCAATACCAAGAAGAGAAAGGAGGCCAGTGAACAACTACCCAAATGAAAGGTCTATGCCTGCAAGACTTTTGAGCCCGAGCCTTCCAAGAAGAAGAGAAAAATAATTGGGGGCACAGAGATGACTGTGATGCCCAAAGGTCTGCCCCTTGGGATCAAAGGAAAAGGATCTAACTCCCCAAGGTCTCTGCTTACTACAATCACTTCTGCTACTGCTACTGCCCCCGCCTCGCATACTTCGCTCGTAGTTTCCGCTTCCTCCCTGCCTGCGGTGAACATCTCTGTCCACCTTGCTTCCACCTCTCCAATCATGCATATTATTCCAGTGGATTCATCATCTTCCACCAGTCTCCTCTTCTTCTGTCTCCTTCCTTACCCTCCGTTTTTGCTGCTACGATGCCTACCCTTAGTCTCCCAAAGTCTTTTGTGAAATACATGCAAAACATGCCATCTAAGCTCTCGAGGATGCTCACTAACCCAATGGTTCAAGCTGCAATGGCTCAGGCTATGGATCACACTCCAGCTCTCCCTCCACCTTCTGAGCCACCAAGGATGGAGGAAACAATGCAAATATCTGACAAGCTTGAGCGATGGCAGCTAGAGACTACAAAGGCACCAGAAGATGAGGAATTTGTCTACCATGAATATCCATTGTTCGAACACTGAGAGATTGATGAGGTAGCTTATGAGTCCTCTAGTGAGAACAACAAGTAGTTGGATGTGGAAATAATAAGAGAAACAAATGATCCTGAACTCAATGAAGAGTGGGGCAGCCAACTTAAAGAGATCGAAGATAAAGAAGTCAGGGATCGGCTTGGACAAGAAGAGGAGATTGCTGCTCAAGAGATTGAGGGCAGCAAGTCTCCGACTAAAGGGCGTCAACAGACCTTGGAACACAATGAGGAAGCATCCCCCCATGGAGATGAGCAAGAGGAAAGGCCCAAAGAACATGAGCAGGGCCATGATGAAGAAGACGGGGATGCTAAAAGAGAAGATCCACCCAAGGAGCAGTTGCACACCGAGTCCCCCACTAAACATGAAACCCTTCAACAAGACTCCGATGAGGAGAAAGAAGATGTGGGGACTGAAGAGAAGGCTTTTGTCATCAAAGCCATGGAGCTTGAGAAGGGGGACAGTAGGAGTCAAAGTGAACCACCTAGGGAGGAGCCCCAAGTACCCGATTGGCTGTAGAGGCAGCTAAAGCAAAAGACTCCCACCACAAAGGATCCTAAGGCAAGGCTATAAGTCATACTGGCTAGGGCATGAATAAGCACCAAGAAGGAGAAAAAACCAAAGATCAGATCGAAGGTGACCATGGATGCCTCAGGATCTAGGGTAGTAGAGATAGCAACACCGGTGGTTGGAGAACAAGGTATAATTTATAACGTCTCCACCATTGACTTGGGAGTGGCCACAAGGGAGAAAAAGGTTGATCACCTCCAGGAATCGATCACCACAATGGTGCATCTTATCCAACAGGATAAGATCTCCAAGGAAGAACTCAAAGCACAAGTGGCCGATTTGACAGCCTATATTCAGCAATGGTCATCCTCGGATGAGCAACCCACAACATCATCCACCCCGCCTCAGTTGCTATGCTAGGAATAGATCAATAAATTAGCAAAGAGATGGAACCTAGATAGGACTACAAAAAACTGGTTCTGGCAGGTCTTGGACATGGGGAATATAGGTATCAACTTGGTTGTATGGACAACAAATAAGTTCTTTGAGATGCAAAGAACCCTTGAGGGCACGAGGCAGATTTGTGAGGAATTCCCAAGGAAATACGGAGTAGCCTATCCAAAGATTGAGGCAATACTCGCATTTCCAAGTGAGGTATGGGAGAAGGACCTTGCTTCAAAGATGATGATCACTGGCTAGTGGATACTTGGAGGTGAGATTTTGATCACTAAAAGAGGAGGCAAGAGCAGGTCCGAGAGCGTATAGCACCGAATATCGAATGGGCTAGGGAGACCAGGGACGAGTGCTCTCGGTACCTCAAACTGATGACGGGGTACGAGATGTCCACGGTCGAGATCATTCCTAAGAACATAAATCCCCACTTCTTGAAGATCATGGAAGATGGGATGTCAACTAAGGTCACCACTGAATTCATGAGCTTCGCTGCTCGAGCCTTTGCACATTCAGAACTCTTCAGAGATAATGCTGCTAAATATGATGATGACTGGAAGAAGCTCGACAACAATTCCCAGGAATGGAGTTATCAGATCTTGTGGTCCGACATCATGGAGTTGGACAAGTTCCAGCCACTAATCTTGAACTTTATGGAGTATGCCGTGTTGAAGAAGCGCGAAGGCAATCCAGTCATCAATGAAGAATTCCTTAAAGAATAGCTACAGTAGAGGGAAAATTGCTAAAGGATGAAATTGCTATAGTGTTGTCACTAGATGATGAAATAGGGAAAAGACAAGAATGTGTCTTATAAATGAAATATATTTGGGGGTAGGTGAAACCCTAGTGTAAAGTGAATCTTGGCCAAATAATAGAATCGAATCTTGGCCACTCATTTTTCTTTTTGAAAACTATAAATAGGGCTCTCCTCCTCTCATTTTAAGGAGTTGAGTTGTTGTAAAGGCATGCTGCAGAAATTATAATTGAAAATATAGTCATTTTCTAGTCTATTTCTGGGTTTCTCCACATGTTTCATGATTCTTCTCCCTCTAGTTAGAACTTTTCTTTAAATTACTCTATTGTTCTAGTATCCTTAGATTAGTTTTGGTAGATTTAGTATGTTGTCTCTGGTTTTGAAGATTGCTGCTATGTGTATGCTTTCCTCATCCATACTTTTCGTCATTTGCTGCTGGTAGATTACTGTGTAAAGTTAGCCTGGACTTTAATTTCATTGCTGCTCATTAAACTTTATCTTTATTCACATTTCCATGGTGAATGAATGACGAATATCTGCAATCCTTAGAAGATAGCATAGATTTCATGATATTGTGAGAATTCAAATTAAGTAAAATTCTATTTAAGGAAACTATCCACAGCAGGGACCTCCATGATCACTATTCATCAGTAGTTGCAGGTCTAGGAACCATCCTTCTTCCTCGCCCTTTTTCCCTTTTTTTTAGAAACAACTTGTGCTAAGGTTCATTCCACATTGTAAAGCCAAATCTAACAAAAAAATGGAGTCCAGGACTGCTACCTACAGCAAGGTACAACAATTCTATATCCACAAAACTCCATTCATTGACCCAATTCTCCTACAACTTCAGACCACATAAGACCACCTTGTGATTCCAGCAAAATCACATCAAACAATTGATATGTTCCAAGCTCTATCATGACCTGACACTCGAGAGACCTTGGGATAGTGTTCTACAATTTGATTGTGGAAGATTGTCTTTCAAGAGAGGTAATGCACCTATGTATTACCTGTGTTCTGAAGTGCATAAAAAAACCATCAACAGGTCCATTACCATACAATATTCTCTTAGGGAGACCTTGGATTCATGCTATGGGAACAGTAACTTCTACTCTACATCATTCCATAAATTTTATTGCTAACAATCAAGTGGTTATGGTTAAAGCAAATCCAGAGGCTATGCACCTTTGTTTGTTGGCCGCTACTGGTTGCAACTCGGCCACATCCACTCTGAATAATTACATTCCTTCCTTAACTGCTGATGCTATGGCATGTTCTTCATCGATACCCTCTGTGGAAGTCATTCCCCAAGCAAGTATCGACCAAGACGAGCCACCTAAAGTAGAAGATCCCAAGTATCCCCCATCCTCTCCTTCATCTCCTTGATTGAATGCTCTCCTTGGTGATGATTGGGGTTCCTTGAACATATATGAGTTCTTCATAGTGGAATATAAGTTAGACCCCTCTGGTATAGAATTTCTAGGTTCTATTGACATGAGGATGGGTGATCCTCCCATTGAGGAAGAGAAATGTGATCCTGCACAAGAGACAACTCCTTCCCAGGAGAGTGACCTAGCTCTTGTAAAAGGAGTTAATGTTTGTGAACCGATTAAAGGAAGTGAGACCACTCCTATAGAAAATTTTGACATTCATTGGTGGAACAAGGAACTTTACATGGAGCCACCCCCTCCTGAAATTCTACAAGCTCGTTACGGGTTTGGTTACAAACTCGCTTCTTGATATGGCTATGGGAAGAAAGGCCTAGGATGTATTGAGAAAGGAATACAACTTCCTATCTAGTTTAAGCAACGACAATGCTATATGGGTTTGGGATGCTCTGTTGAACAATCGAGACATAAACCTTGGTGGAGCGTTAATATGATTTTAGTAGAACCGTTAAGTTTGGTCCATCCTAAGTTGATAGGAGAAAGACGACAAGCTGAGAAAGTTCTTTTGGATGTCTTCTCTATGGATGAAGAATTGACATAATTTCTAGGTGCTTATGCTTTGTTGCCTCCTTATGATCACAAAAAATGATTCCCATATCGCTTACATAAACAAGCATACTTTGGATAATCCATTCTAAGCCTTGATGAGGAGGACCCTCTATCCAACGTCAACAATTACACATCGATATCTCATCCCAAGGACCATAGTCCTCTTTTTAAAGGAGATACTATTGATGTCCCCATGGATCCTAAATCTCCGAAAAAGGAAATCAAGATTAGGAAGTGTCTCTCCCCCGAGGAGGTAGATGAACACTCTCCTCTCTTACATACTCACCCCGATATCTTCACTTGGACATATGAGGATATGCCTGGTATTGATGAAACCATAGTGGTCCATAATATCACTCTATGTCTTGATGCCAAGCCTATTAAGAAAAAAATTAAAAAGATCAATCCTAGGGTAGCTTTAATAGTCAAAACTAAGATAGAAAATCTGTTGAAAGCAGGATTTATTTGTCTTATTGACTATTCTCCTTGTATTTTGAATATAGTCACTATTAGCAAACCTAACTGTCATATTAGTATATGTATTGACTTTTGAGACCTTAATAAGGCTTCTCTTAAGGATGATTTTCGTTACCTACTATAGATATGATTATGGACTCAACTATAGGCCATGCATTGTTATCTTTTACAGATGGCTTCTCAGGTTATAGTCAGATTTGTATCAACCCAGGTGATCAGTACAAGATAGCCTTCACTATCCCTTGGGGTACCTTCTGCTATGTGGTCATGCCCTTTGGTTTAAAGAATGCAGGAGCAACTTACCAATGAGCAATGACCCTAATATTCCATGATTTCATCCATAAAATCTTAGAGGACTACATTGATGACATCCTGGCGGAGTTCATAAATCGTCAAGATCATGTGAAGAATCTTCATCTAATCTTTGAAAGACTTCAACTTTACAAGATGAGACTCAATCCTCATAAGTGTGTCTTTGGTGTAGACGCTAGCAAGCTTCTTGGGTTTATAGTCTCTTACCATGGAATCGAGGTTGACACGAATAAGAATGATGCTATTTTTAACATGCCTCCACCAAGGAACATCACTGAGTTGCAAATTTTACAAGGGAAGATCCAGGCAATTCATAGATTTATATCTCAGTTGGCTGATCATACCTTCCCTTTCACTTGCTTACTAAAAAGGATGTTCACTTCATATGGGATGAAGAGTGTCAGAAATCCTTTGAATCCATTAAATCTTATTTGACCAACCCTCCTATATTGATGCTAGTTATGCAATACAAACCTTTCCTTCTTTACCTTGCGGCATCACCATACACTTTGGTAGCTCTACTAGCTCAGTATGATGACGCAGGAAGAGAGAGCGGTCTACAACATTAGTCGCATACTTGTCAATTATGAAACCCGTTATTCATCCATGGAGAAGCAATGCCTTCATCTTGTATTTTCTATGTAGAAGTTGAGGCACTACCTCCTCCATGCTGAAACTCATGTCATAGTGAAAACAGATCTTTTAAGAAATTTGTTCTGTAGTGCCGATCTTGCAAGAAGATTAGCGAAGTGGGTTATGTTTTTTTCCGAGTTTGATATAAAATTTGTCACTTGAAAATTGATAAAGGGAGAAGCGGTTGCTAATCAATTAGCAGAAGCACCCTCATCTTGGTCCTTCCTTGGGTTGGATCTATTTCCTGATCAGAATATCTTCATGATTAACTATGATCTCAAATAGAAGATGTACTTTGATGGATCGAGGTGTCAGACTGGTTCTAGGGCGAGTGTGGTCCTGATATCCCCCGAAGGAAAACCGGTCCCCCTATCCTTTCGACTAGAATTTCCTTGTACTAATAATATTGTTGAGTATGAAGCTCTTATTGTTGGCTTACATGTCGCGATTGCATTAAAGATTCAAAATATTTGTATACTGGGTGACTCTGAACTTATTGTGAATCAGATCATGGGAACTTATCAAGCTAAACAAAGTAGATTGTCCCAATACCGAGACCTCTCTTTCTCCTTGCTTAATCAATTTTCCCTCTTTCATAATAAATAGTGTCCCTCAAAGAGAAAATAGACATGCATATGCCATGGTGAGCATTGCTTCTTTGGTACCTACAGAATGGGATATGAAAGAATATCACTTTGTGGTTCAGGTCGCGCGAACCCCAATGGTCTCTAACCAACCTAAGACTGAGTCTCTAGCCTGTCTTCAGGAAAAATTGGGAGAGTGGTTCTCTATTATCTATAGTTATTTAAAGATTGGAAACTTTCTCGGTGATGTGACGAAAAATGATTGCACTCATATACGAAAGCTTTCGGCACGTTATGCCATCTTATTTGATGTTCTTTATCGAAAATCTTATAATGGCTTGTTGCTAATATGTCTCACTAAATAAAAAATACCCATTTTTGTTAAAGAAGCCCACTCAGGCTCTGGGGGTGGAAATTTCGGTGGTAAATCCCTGGTGAGGAAACTCATATACATGGGATACTATTGGTGCATGAAAATCAAGGCTTGGAGGCCTAGCTGGTCCACCTCGTGACCCTCAAAACTGTCTTCATGTTGCTGCTCTTCTCGATGCCTTGTACTCTCTCCCGCTCGACATTTTTCTGACTTTTCTCACAAAAGTCAACAATTTGCTTGTAGTGAATAGTGAAAATGACCCTTCTAGGGGTCCATCTAGGTATATATAGGCCCCCCGAGGCCCATTTTTCCTAGAGTTTGTGGCTCCCCGGTTCCTCCTGAATTTACCCCACCACGCTAGGGGAAAACTTAGGAGGGGGCATATAGTCACCTCTTGATCATATTTTTCCTTCAAATTGAACACTTTTTCTTGATCATTCTTCCCTCCATGGTAGTTTCTTCTGATTTTTCGAAACTGACTCAAAATTTTAAGTTTTGCAAGATACAGTTTTGGACGATTTTTTGTGACCATGGTATTGATGTTTGTTGAGCCCAGAAGCTAGGGACATCCTCGCTACCGGTTAGCTCAACCTCGATGACCTTTGTGGTCCCTCTTTTTGGCACACATTTTCATAAAATCCAAAATTTAGGTGAAATTTATTTTCTCGACTTTAGTAAGACTGATTTTTTTCCAAAATCGAGCCCACTAAAGTGGGGGAAAAATGTAATGTCACGGAATTGCACTTAGGGGCAATTCCACATTTTTGCATCTTTCCTAGCATTTATGACACCTTAGAAACATTAATGGAAAAATCCCATGAGTCAGAATTTTGTGATTTTGACTCCATGTGGACACATGGTGAGACGATAGGAGCCTGACAAGGAATTTCTTGAAAATATAGGCTATGGATGCCTATGCAACATGCAGATGTTTGCATGATGCACTAGCGTCTTGGCAATTTTTTGAGTTTGAAATGACGAATCTAGAAACCTGACCCTTGCGACACATGTCCTGGTGGTTAGGTCTCAGATGAAACAACTCTGTGTCGCCCTTGCATGCATGAAAACCCCCTTTTTGCTCTCATTTTGAGGTTGGAATTCATCTATTGAAGCATTATCACTACTTGATCTAGTCTTGGGTAAGCTCTATCCTTGAACAGCAACACTTTTACAAGTGAAGCCATGCTGGACTACAGTCCCTCTAGCAGCTACAAGCTCTCAAGCAGCTACCAGCTCTTAAGCAAGCACATAGCGGTGCACTCATGTGCTTCGAAAGAGGGTCTCGACTTGTGGGTAACACTCTCTCTCCCTATCACTCTTTCTTACTAGCTCATTTGTTACTTTGTGGTGTAGGATCTACTCTGAAGTGGGTTTTATTTTCACCACGTGCTTTATTTACTCCTTTACACTCTTTTCCAAACTTGGTTGGAATAAAGACTCGATCGTACGAAGGTAATCTCATTTGAGTTCTTTTGTGTTTCCCTTTAGTTTCTAGGATTCTAGTGATTGTCTGGTCTCTCGCACTTCTGACCTGAGTCTAGAAGTGAGA
Source organism: Sequoiadendron giganteum (assembly GCA_007115665.2). Taxonomy (NCBI): domain Eukaryota; kingdom Viridiplantae; phylum Streptophyta; class Pinopsida; order Cupressales; family Cupressaceae; genus Sequoiadendron; species Sequoiadendron giganteum. The sequence continues at coordinate 611,747,640 of CM021109.1, read as the reverse complement.
TTCGGCTTCACCCACTTGAGCTCTTGAGTTCTTCACAGCTTAGGATGCCAGCACTTATTTTAGATGACAACGCACTATGCTGGAATCTTGAAACTATGTTGATGTCTTTCAACCAAGAGCTTGTCAGCTAGAGGGGGAAATCTCGAAGTCTTGCTCTCCCAGGGTCTGAGATTATTTTCCCGCTTTCCTCCATCGTTTCGCTAATCTGTTCAAATTGAGGTGTATAAGGGTAGTTCGTTCCCTAGTGATCTCTTGAGAATAAAGAAACCCGTGTGCAGTGAATCCCTCTTATATCATAGGTAAGAACAATTTTGTTTAAGAGTTGGGTCATGATGTTGTGGAGTGTGTCGGGTAAGGCACTAAATTTCCTTTGTGGATCCCCAAATATATAAGGATTACTCTTCTTTATAGCGGCTACCTGGGTATCAATGGGTTGGGTAGGTTGACAGGTGGAATTTAGTTGAAGGAAACTCTTAGTTTGTATTATGAAAGGTTGATAAGTGTTTTGGTTTGAAGTTTTAGACTTTTTAGGATGGGTAGAAGTGGGTTTTGGTTCACTACTACCTATAGAATTCTGATAATCATGAAGGGTAGTGCATAGGTTCATGAAGGAAGGAAATTTCATCATAGTGAGCTTATCCCTTATCCTATTTTGTAAGTTTTCTACGAACATCTTTTGGACGTGAGAATCAGGAATCTTCACATTGATTTGGGAATAAAGCGATTGGTAGCAAGAAATAAAGTCAGTGACTTTTTCACCCTCAGTTTTCTTGCATCTCATCAAATCAACCAATGTCATTTTAGGAAAAAAAATCTCTTAGAAATGGTTAATAAAGTCCTCAACAAGCTCATTGAATGAACGAATTGATTTGTTCGGTAATGCTGAAAACTAGTCCAAGGCAATGTCTTTCAAGGATCAGGGAAAAAGTTTAGCCAACAGTTTCTCCTTAAGGATAAAATCACTATACAAAGCAGTGAAGGCATTAATATGATTAGTAGGATCTCCCTTTCCTCCATATTTCTCAAATCTAGGGATCTCTATAACTTGTGGCACCGAAGTTCTCAATATATCTCCAATGATAATGGGTTACTCTTGACATAGTACTATGAATGTGGACCATTTTGATTTTGATTTATGGTAGAAACTTGATGTTAAAGGGATGAAAATATTTGTAAAAGATTGTTAATAATAGGATCATTTCTTGTGGTGTGAGATGGAGGTGAATATGGTGGTGGTGTGTATGTGTTGGAAGGACAAATGAATGGATTCTTTATGGGAGGAGAAATGAGATTAGATGCCACATAATTATAAGGAGCACTAGTGGAAATGTGTGAGGTAGGAAGGATATTACTAGTTGGTTGCATCGTTCTTGTCACTTGAGGAGTTGTATAGGTGTCAATGGATATTATGGTTGAAGAGGGAGGAGTTTGATTTCCTCCTTGCACATTGTTTGAATTTTGAGCATGATTAGTGGTGGAAGGAAGATGTTTTCCAAAGATGTGAGTTATGTTACACACAACTTCCAGTCCTTCATCACTTTCCATCATGCGGTGAATACTATCTATGGCAAGTATAATAGTTTTGGAATTTTTTAAGTAATTACACTATCATGTAAATGGGCTAGGTCTTCATGCTTTTTCATTATGTTTTCTTGAGGAATATGATCAACCATTGTTTGAACACTTGGAATAACACTTGTAGGTAAGGTAGGAATGGCAAAAGAAGTGTGAAAGGTATGGTCCATACTTAGTGAACTAGTGCCAACACCAGAAGTAAGAGAGCTTGATAACCCAATATCCACGAATGTCTTATCACGGGGTGCCATGAGTCTTGCACTTCAACTAACCATAGTATTAGTAGTAGGGCACCAAGTACTATAGCTCATAAAAGGAATTAACCAAGGAAATTGCAATGAACACAATATCATATGCTTGCAATTACACTTGAAATGAAAGAAATTGGAATAACAACAATTCTGGAAACTAAAAGAGAAAATCGAAAGAAGCCACCAGAAACATAGAAAAGCAATTTCAGACCTTGAAAATTGGAGAGTTAAAGTCAATAGGGACTAAGATGCCAATATGGGCATTTTAGTCCTAGCAGATGGTTTTCTAAGAAAAATATCAAATTCTAGGTTGATAACAACTTTATCAGGTTGCCTACCCAGGGACATGATGTTTGGAAATAGTAAACTATGCAAGTGGATCAAAAGAAAAGAAATGACTAACACGCAATTGAATGCAATATTCAATTGCAAATTTTCAATTGTCAATGCAATAATAATATTTATAAATGTAATTAAGAGAATGAACAATGCACTTTTCATATTTTCAATGAAATAAGTTGATGCATGAAATTAAAAAAGCAACCTATATGCACTTTCACTAATGCAAAAATAGGAAACCCAAAATGTAATTTTACTAATGCAAGATGTAAGAAACCCTAGATGCAATTTCACTAATGCAAGATGCTATGTATGCAATCTAGATCTAGAACTCTTAAAGGACTTAAAATCAGAAAAATAAGAATGCTCAAAGATGTTGAGTTCACCAAAATGAACCATAAATAAAATGGGAAGGGGATAACTTTAGATTTTATCTAGGTCATTCAATTATGTCCTAAGAACCTGAATTGGGTTGACTATCAACCTCACAAGGTGAGTCAATTCACAATTAGGAGGACCTATGAGGGGGTTCTTTTTAGCTTCAAGGGGTTCACCACCAAGTGAATGCTTGGAAAAGATAATGTTGGAAAACACAATGTGATATGCAAAATAACCTAAAATGAACTAAATGAGAGATGCAAATAGGGAAAATATGCAACACCAAGTTAGGGTATGTGTACCTTGGAAGTCTGGAGATGCAATAAAGATTCTCAAAATACAGAGAACCTACCAAAATATTCCTTGGAGAACTAAGATGCCCAAGATGGCATATTAGTCCCACTACTATTTTTTGGGGCAAATACAAAATCTTCAGATGTCAAAACTGGATCTAAAAGAGTCTCTAAAATATATGCTTGGGAGGACTAAGAATCCCAAGGTGGCATATTAGTCTAGCTCTAAATTTCTAAAAAGTATGAATGTGGTCCTAAGCTCCAAGGCCTACACTTGCTTCTTTTTAGAACTCAGGTTTTGAGACTATCGGATCTGACCTATAGGTGAGTTTCTATGAAGATGACAACTTTGCAATGCAACTTTGACAACTTTTCACTCCAAGTGATCTTCAATTCTTCAACCTAGATCTGCAAACACAAATAGAAAAGATGGGAAAACTTGTTGATTGTTAGTGAATGGGGGTTTTCCTTGGTCAAACACCTTGTTGGTAATTAAACCTTGAAATAAAATAGAAATAATGAAGGAAATGGTGAATGAAAAACATGCAATGCTACAACTCACCAAACCCTTGAAAATTCTACAAACTTTGTGAAATAGTTACAATGGATATGGATCTTGAAATGCTTGATAGATCTTGAATTTCTTGCATGCTTGAATCAAAACCCTACATTAGAAATGTTAGCACAACAACACACATGATGGAAGAATAGCCTTTGATATGATACTTGAATCTTGATGATTTTCTCTTGAATGCTCTTGATCTCATAAATTTTCCTTAGGAATCAATACTCAAGTTTCTAGGATGATCTCATGAATGCTTAGGATGAAAGTGAGAGAAGGAACCTTGTATTTATACTTATTTATGCTTAATATCCTGAAATTGTATCACACCAAGCTAACATATGAATTCATTAAATGAAGGAGGCTCAATATCGCCATAATTTGAAATTAAATCCCAAAAATGACTCAAGGAGATCTAAGATGTCCTAGTTGGCATCTTAGTCCCAAGTGATAAAACTTAGGGCACAAACACCAAAAAGGGGCCCAATTAAGATACCTCAAAATTAGGGTCTAGAAACCTCAGGGGGACAAAGATGCCCTAAGTGGAATTTTAGTCCTGACCAAAAATCAAGGACACACCAATTAAAATCATTGGGAAATAATTTATGCATTGGAGAATGTCGGGGTTAACCAAAAAAATATACCATTCATAGGGCTTATGGACACAAAATAGGACCAATTAAGCCATAAAGAAGGATAAATAAATCAAGGCAGGCCCAAAAAATTATGAAAATGCAAGGGTATGCATTTGACTACACTGCACCAATATCAGCCTCAAGATATAGAGGAGAGGTCCATCAAAATATTAAAATGGAAAATACATCAAAAATTAATAATGGTCGTAGCTACAAGGCCATAAGATGCTTCAAAAAATATAGAGAAGGTGAATATTTTGTGTTCCTTGTGAAAAGGGGTATCATTGGGTAAGTTTCTTGTGAGAAAATTGACGAAGAACTCCATGAAGCTTGAAGCAAACCCTAGTTCGACGGCAACCAAAGTGCAATGGGTTTTCCTCAAAAAATGCAAGTTGCAAATAAGTGCAAAAAAGGTGGAGGTTGTTGCTTTTTTTTTAGGGTTTTCACTTATTTCACTTGGTTGGCCTAGTAATTTCTCCACATTATTTTTAAAAATATCACACCTCAACTAATACCATGGTGTTGTTATTTACTTACCTTGCATATATTTTACATGCCCAAGCTTTGCATATCTTAGTGTCCACTTATGATTTTTTAAGAAAATCACATAGCCATGTGCCTTAGGAGTTTTATGATTTTTATAGAAAATCAAATGTCAAAGAGGGATATTATATACTTTTCAAAAATAGAGTCTAAACTATATATATGCCTTCTATATTTTTTTTGAAAAGTTGTCAAAAATCAGGTCAAAACTCAAATATCTCTCCTTCTTTATTTTTGTGAAAAATCATAACTGCAACATTGTAAAATAGTATTAAGGAAATATTTCTATAAATTGTCTTAGTACTTGTTATTTAAAAATGCAGTTAAATGAAAGAAAGTGTTGATAAAATCTTTCCATTTTCTGTTTGAGTCCCATTTGAGTAAAATAGAAAAAAAATAGGTGAACTAGGCTTTCCACTTCTGATATTTAGTCACAACTAAGTGCTTTTGAGTCCTTTCTGGGTCGACCCTCTTGGGAGGGAATCTTTCCATCTTTTTCATTTAGTTTGGAGGCAGTTGGGGCCCTATTTTGGAGTTTTTTTTCCCTTTCTCTAAAATCACACCGGAGTTACTATTTTGAGGAGGAATTCACTTAGAATTTTCCCTTCTCACTCGATATATTGGAGAAAAAACTTAGTTTTTCTTAGTTCAGATTTGCTTCTTTCTCTCTTGACTACCCGTAGATACCTTTGTAAGCCTTGATTTGTACTCAAATATCATGTTCTCATACTCCTTTCAAATCAATAAAATCAGTAGATCATTCCCATCTCAAAAAAATTATCTCATTTTACATTAGTGATTGGATGTTTCATTGTGATCCTAAGAATTGAATCCTTTGTTATGTCTCATTATTGTAAACTTGTGAGCAGAAATTTCACATAATGCAGGTTGTAAGTTGTGTTTGATTTTTGAACCTTTTTACAAATCACTTTTGTATTGTGTGTTTCCTTAAGATTATGAGAGTTAATGCTTTGGGAGCTGATTGTGAGTTGAGCTAGTAAGTTAGTTTAAAGTTCTAGTGCATCACCTTTAGATTTTAATTTTTTCATTTCAAGTTATCTTTTATCCCTTTTCTCGAAGAATTCTTTGGATTAGGTGATCTTCCAGGGGAACTAACCCTCTCTGGAGATTCATTCTCATCATAAGTCACTCACACTTGAGAATTTTTCCATGTTTCAATAGGATAGTTGAGTCAAAATTAGCTAGGGTGCAATATTGATTGACAACAAATATCTTCTTGAATAATAATGATTAATGAGACCTTAGAGTGATGTAAATTTTTTTAAATTAATATATGGTTTGAAGGCTATTATTTTGTCCTAAGAAACCTATGTTATGCACCCATGAGCCACACAAAATTATCATTACATAGACTCTAGTAGCTAAAGGTTCACTACATCCATACAATATTACTAAAGATGGTTATTCCCTAAGATTTTAATAATATAAAAAATTATGACCAAGTTGCATATATGATCAAAGTGGAAGACCATTGAGTGATATGGTGTGAAATTTAGTAAGAATCCTTATTTTCTTCTTCCTTTTCATCTTAGTCCAATCCTACCTATTCATAGACACCATTATCCTAGTCAATATAGTTGAAATATTCTAATTCACCATCAAAATACTTTGAGGATATGTTTGAATTAATCAAAAGGCACCATACACCTGATGGATCACCAAATGAATTACTTAAGTCAAGAAGTCATGGAATATTTACTTTATATGATACAAAAATATTATAATTTACACTAACTACAAATATACCCAAGAATGAATTGTAATACAACACCAATTTATTATAGTAAAGAAATTTAAAATAAAAAGATTTCAATATTTGTATTAAAGGTGTTCAACATGTGAAACAAAGGAAATAAACTATGATATATAGGATTAGAGATGCATAGGTCAACATGATAAGTGTCCTAGAGGAGAGATAATAACTAAAGACTAGATCAACTATAGGATAAATGTGTCAAGTGATCTCATCTTGATGGCCAAGTGAGCTCACCTTGATGAGGGAAATGTGGCATCTAACTATTATCAATCAAGGAGTTGAAGAGGTAGAGGTGGTATGTGTTCCCATAAATTTAATATTTGACATGTTCTCTTCTTTCCTAATTTACCCAAATAAATGAATACTAACTACCTAAGTAAAATTTATATAAAGTGAAATTATAATTAACTACACCAATACCACCCTTAGGTGAAAATAACATAATAAAAAAATGAGTCTCAATAAACTAATACTAGGTACACAAGAAAAATCTAAAATAGTCCAAAAGTACAAAGAAAGTGAATCCTCTAGAATAGAGTAGGATAAAAATTGTAGGAAAAAATCCATCTCGATTGAGGTGAGAAAAGGTGGATAAACTAGCCCCCACAAAAGTGAATTTCCTTAAATTGTTGCAATATATGGAAAATTTGTTGCTTTGCAAAGATAAGAAAGAAGATAAATTCATAATATCACATGTTGAATTTTTCATGATATCCCTATACAAAAAATGATGCATCTTCTTTTCATCAGAAAGAAATCCTGAGTTTTAAAATTGTTAAATCTTTATTCAAGTGAAATGTATGAAGGAACTAGGATGTATGGTTGTATAATTTTCTCACATGTCTCAATGTTGATTCTAAATTTTAACTATTTTATACAAGATTCAAGAATAGTGACTATATTTAAGTGTGAGATTTGGATTGATGCAAATTAAGATATATCAAGTGAGTAGCCTAATGTGGCAGATAAAGTACAAGAGGATCTACAATAAGAGATGATGTAAATACATGGGATTTTTCATGAAGAGACATATTTCCTCAATGGTATCATTAAGATAAAAATATAGGGTATTACAATGAATTCATGGATGCATGATAGTTATATATCTCAATCATCAAGAAGACTATTGTAAACATGCTAGAGAGAATATGTAGGAGAATATACATGTAGAATTAAATATTTATATATCAATGTAGTAGGTTGAGGTAATAGAATAGAAATTAATGGTAGAGATGTAGGAAGGGGTGAAGCAAAAGGAGATGCATCTATATCATTAAGACATTAGAGACACTCCTAATACTCAAGTTCCTCTTCAATATCATCATATAGTGGATTCTTAGAATCATAAAGGGGAAGAATTATGTCAATTGAAAAATCATTAGGGAGTGGAGGTTCATTGGGATCTCAATACATTTTACATAGTGTGGTCCAAAGTTTATTCAAAGAAAATCAATATGTGATAGAGATTATGATGTGTGGTCACAAAAACTTAGAGGAATTAATCTTAATATATGATTTTTATATTCACCCATGTAAATTTATACTGATGAGTACTTGGTTCAAGAATAACCCAATATAGATGGGGCAAGAGATAAATTGATTAGAAGTGTGTCAACATGCTAAATCCTTGTGGGACATGTAATTTATATCATTTAAGATGATTACAGAGGAATGATTATTTATATCCATTAATTACCTAGATAATTTATACCTTTAGCAATTTTATAACATTATGTGATCTCTTTGATTAAAGAATACTTATGTAATCTCCCCAAGCATTCTACATAAAATTGGGGCTACATAAGTTGAGTGTGTGTGCATTAGGAACTTCCTAAATTGATTTATTTTTACACTCCAAGTTAGTTACAAGGTTTAGAACTATATTTTAGTGCAATTACAATACAATATACTAGATTAATCAACTTCTATAAGGTGCTAAAGTGGTCATAATTCTAAAAGTATCATGCAATTACATAATAGGAACAAAAAAATTACACCATTATGTAGAACTTAGGAAAATAAAAAATATAAAGATAGAACCCAAAAGGGATATCAACTATGAAATTTATAAGAACATGAATACATAATATAGTGAAATAGGATCTAGGATAAACACCCTAACATAAATCAGCCACTTCACCTTAAAATTTAAGGGACACAAAACTAACCATGAGATCTTGTTTTGATGTTATCGTCAAGGGAGAGCCAAATAGGGTAGTTAGGGTTTTGGTCCCTTTTCTGTGTGTGAGGATGCACAAATGGGTAGGTGATAAGATGAAATTAACTATATGAATTAAGGCCAAATTGACTAACTGTAATAGAATTTGTAAAATATATAATAGAAATATAGAAACAAAAGGCATGTCTAGAGAGTGTAGATAGAGAAGAAACTAGCATTTAATTTTGGAGTTGAACTTGCAGGATATGAGCACTGGGTGCCCTAGTCGAGAAGTGCTAAAATATAGGGTTCTAGAGCTTGCACAGGTGTACTAGTGTTTGAAGGTCTCTGACAACCAAGATAAGGTTATGAAGTTTGATATTGTATGAATAATCAAGAAGACCTAGTTTGTTGAATATAGGTCCTTAAATGCATGAATTAGGGTGTTGAAGCCTTGAGATCTCAAATCCACTTTAATCAATAACATACCTATAACCTACAAAATAGATAGAGGGAAGAGGGTTGTGTCATATAGGGCCTTTCCTTGGTCAAACTATATTTTTATGTTTCTACCTCCACAACGGATATGATAATAAATGATAAATAGTGTGTGCTCTCAAGGGAGCAAAGGAAAAACAATAGATATGAATGACAATGAACACAAATGAAACCTACCACTCAGATCTGCAACCCTTCTTGGACTGTCACTTTGATGATCACACACAATGAGAAGTAGGAGGATTCTTGTAGAACTTGCAAGTGTTAGTACACATAATAATAATAAACATAAACATGAAACATATTACACTACATGAACATTAATTTGTTGATTTATTTCAAACTATAATTGAATTTAATTATGCCTTTGATCTTCTACTTATGTTTCTCTTGAAATTTCCTTTAGGTTCCTAGAGTCCTCAAAATTGATTAGATTTCTTAGATGTTAGAAAGGAGGGAACAAATTATATTTATAGGTATTCAAACATATATTCCATTAACCATTAAGAGAGGCCAACAAAATATTTTGAATTCTTAAACATATTAAGGTTTATAATCAAATTTGAGATTTAGGACTTGACTAGATGGGATAGGGGCATTGGGTGCCCTAGTCTAGGAATTTTAGCTCTATCAAAGTCTAATAAATAAGTAACTAACTCAATTTCACAAATATGACAATTAAATGGGTAAATAAAAAGCATAATTAGGTATATGCACTTAAGAGGGCTTCAAACCTAGTGTGAACTTGTCAAGGGTGGAAATTTATGACACTATATTTAGCCCCTACTTTAGTGAGTGTATGAACTTATGCTCATGATCTACTCAAACTAAAGTATGGAGAAGCCAAAGATTCCTTTCACCAAAACACTGAAGAGGTATGATAACACTAAGATGCAAAATTCCATAGCCCCCAGCCTTAGGATCCTATTGAACCAAAATTATAGGACAAAAGGACGCACACACGTATAAGCCACAATGCAACAAAAAACATAGCAATCAAAAAATACATGAAGAAAACACTAAGAAAAAATGAAGCATAAATGAATCATACATGAAGAAAAAATGAAGCATACACAAAGAATACATAAATAAAAAAAAGAATAAAAATTATACAACATTATTAGTGCATACTATTTAATATAAAATTCTCTGTTAGCAAGGTAAGGGGACCTAGGTATGATATATTGTCTCAATACCAAGTATCATTCTCTGAGTGAACAAACACATAGAGGAATTTTAAAAGATGAGAGAAGAATGTATTTATTTGATCAATTTATTTAAAGGATGAATGCATACAAATAGATGGGAGAAACCAATACAAACAAAGGAGGGTACATGACATAGACACTAGCTTTCTTTATCACTAGGGGTCATGCATAATATAAATCCCTCATGAACCATAGGCTAACAAGTTATGTGATGCCAAGTAACCATGGATGTGATAAATAGAGCACACATGCTATATAGTTGTGTTATGCTAGGTGTATTATAAATTACATGGATTCATGTAGGCTACCTGCAAAGTTGTGTTATGCTAGGTGTTCATTTATTATTATCATCTCAGGGACTATACAAATTTTTAACGTCTTAGGGGAAAAAATTATAATTATGCCTCAAGGAGATCACAAATGGTTAATGTCTAAGGGGAAAAATTTATAACCATGCCTCAAAGGATGTTATGAAAAAAACCACCATAGGGGAACATTAAAAATTCAAGGATCAAAAATAATTTATAGAGAAGGGTGCATGTGTGGATGCACAAATGGATAGGTGATATGCCCCCTTAAAACATGTTAGCATATTTACTATGATAATATTTAAGGAAAAGCAGGGGGAGAGAAGAATAGTAAGGATCCTCAAGAAGGATGGGCACCTCCAAAACTAGTTATCCTTGCACCCCAAATGTAGAAGTGAGGAAAATCATACTAGAAAACATTATTTTTACACCATAAGAGTATGATTGCATGTAAGATATTACCACCATGAATGGAAATGAGTGGAAACATAGAGATATGAATGCCACATAGTGAGGAGTAACACAATAGAATAAATTTTATCCTTTAGAAGGAATAGGCACATATATGAATTGAAGAGTGATGATACTGGATTCAAGAAGTTGTTGTATTTTATTACCTAAGGCTTGATATTCATTGGTGGAATGACTAAGAACTTGACGATATGCATAGAAATAATGATTTTTTATTATTTTTATGAAGTTTCTTATGTTCTAGAGGAGGAAGAGTAATCAATTGCACTTTTAGAAGCATAAAAAAAAATGTTCTTTTCTTGATGGGGAGTGAGGATTAGGAAGCAATACTTTTTGTTTTGAAGGAAGGTTTGATTTCTCACAAGAGGAAGACCTAAAAAATTTAGACAATGGAGGAGGGAATGTAGACAAAGGAGCATGTTGGTAATATAAACCCTCTATAGAAAAGTGCAATGTAGGTTTCACAAGAACCTTAACTCCTTGTTCCATACACTCTAAACCATTTCCCTTGTATCCATGTTTAGAAATAATTTTGAAACAAAGCCCGTAATGTGCCTCCAAATAAGATGGGAGAGGAGAGATCCTATTACTAATATTATCTAAATGAGAAAATTATGATCAATTTTTGAAGAAAAAGGAGGACCATTGACATGAGAATAATTGGTTCTTTTGCAAGAATACAAATCCTTGTTGGGTTTTGAGATTCCAAGAGGGGGGTCAATATTTTATTTAACCAGTACATAAGGGATGAAAGGTAAAGATCCCTCAGTGTTAGAGGAAGAAGGCATATTGTTATTGAGTGATTTTTTATAGGTTATATAGGCTCTTTATGGGCATTTAATGTGCATTTGGATTCTTCATTTATGATTTCTATGTTGTGAGGAAGGGAAGTTGAATGAATTTTGGGTGGAGTGGTGTTAACAAAGATCAATGATTGCATCCTCTTGCACCAAGATATCTTCACTAGTAGGAGAGATATTGGGAGAGGGACAATAATGAGCCTCATCATCATTTGAAGAAAGGATATCAAAGGAACAAAAGGAAACATTTATCAATGATTTATGAAAATAGAACATTTTTAGAAGGAAATTGGAAATGGAAAGAAGGTGATGACTAGATAGATATGCTGATGAAATGTCAAAAGAAAGTGTTTTAGGTTTATTTTTTGCAATAAAAAAGAGAACAAACATTCAAATTCTTTTCTTTCTAATGTAAATGTACAATGTTTACATATAAAAATAAAATATTCAATTAATCTAATTCCTTAATCAAGTAAGATATGTAGATTAAAATAACCTAATGACTTGATCAGGTTAATAATGTATACTTTTAAATCATAATAAATACAATTGTAAGATATGTTGGGTTCACAAAATGTAAGATAGTGAGTTGGGATCATGAACTAGATGAATTAAGGTCATAATGGATAATTATAAAAAAATCTAAAAAATATAGAACAAAAAGACATAAACAAAAGGAAGATCTAGAGAGTGCAGACAGAAAAGAACCTCACATTACAATCTGGTGCTGAATTGGTAGGATAGGAGTGCCCTAGTCCAAAAGTTCTAAAATCTAGGGTTCCAAAGCTTGTACAAGAGTATAAGTTTTTGAATGTCTCTAATAGCCAAGATTAGGTTTCAAAATCCAATAGTTTGTAAATAATCAACAAGTCCTATTTTGTTGAAGATACATCCTTGAATGCATGAATTGGGGCTTTGAATCCTTGAGATCTCATATCCACTTCAATCAACAACATACCTGGGTGAGTGCAGGATCATGGGGGTCCAAAAAGTAACAATGCATGACAAAAATGTGCTTGACGACCTTCTTTTATTCCAAACTTGATGAAACAAAAAAGATTTATTGACAAAATTGTCATTTTTTCAAAAATATAAGATATTCCCTATTTCGAATTAAATAGATAATTATTATTGATTTTATACATACATTTTGATTAGATTCCTAATTGATAGACTAATTGAAAAACATCTATAATTCTTAAATGATTTCACATTTTCCGAATCTAAAAGATGCAACACATTCTATGCTTTCCATACTATAGGATAAAAAAAAAAAAAATGAATTTCATAAATTTTTGACCAAGTTATGGTGGTCAGACAAACAAGTTTTAATATTTAAAAACAATTAATAAAAAATTCATTACTAGTTATTTACTTGGAAAAAAATTACAAAAAAAATGTGGCACATCCAAGCATGTGTCCTCTACTTATATTGAAATTTTTAAATAAATATATTTTTTTTTCTTGTACTTAGGTTGGTCATACATACACCTGCTTTTTATTGTTTCCTAAAAATTTAGTACTACTGCATTGAAATTTTAAATTGTCACCATATAGATTTGTTTTTTTCCAATAAAAGGAATAGTATCTTAGAAACTACATTCAATTTGCTAAAAAAATTATTCTTAAATATTTTTCAAATTATGTTAATAAATTATTCAAATTTTGTATGTCAAGTTGGCTAACTCTATTTTTCTAAATATTCATTACCACTTAAGGGCCTAGTTTGGACCCCCATGATCCTACACTAACCCACCTATAACCTACAAAATAAACAGCTAGAGAAGGTTTGTGTCATATAGGGGCCTGCCTTGGTCAAACCCCATTTTGGTGTTTCCACCTCCACAACAACTATGATGATAAATTATAAAAAGTGCATGCTCTTGATAGAGTAGAAGAAAAATAATAAATATAAATGATAATGAGCACAAATGGAGCTTACCACTAAGATCTTAAACCCTTTTTGGACTAAAGTCACTTTACTCATCCCACACAAGGAGAAGCAGGAGGATTCTTGTAGATCTTGCAAGTGTTATTAAACATAAAAATTTAATAAACATAAACATGAAACTGTAGTGTAGTAAAATGGGTCCCTTGACATTTTCACTCATTTGGGTCACAGGACCCTGTGGATTTTGGATTAACGTTGCCTTGATCTAGTGTTGTAATGTGGATAAAACATTCACATTAGGTCTTGTTCCCTTATGAACTATTGGAATTTAAGGGTTCCTTGATAAAGTGTTGTGAAGTGTTGTAACACACTTTCACACTTTTCTAGGGTTTTGTCAATTAACTAAGCATAATAAACATAATATTAATCAAAATCAACATTAATATTGCCTTATTTGAAGTGTTTTAAAGTGTTGTAACACACTTTCACATTTGTCTAGGCTTGTCATCTATAATTGGGCTTTCTTATGCTTTAGTTGGCTCTATTTTGCATCCACAAGCCTCATTTACTGCATCTTTTTGAGGATAATCCTAACACCAATCATTGAACAATCGTAATTTAGGTGTTCTTGGCTTGTGTGGCCTATATTTAGTCTTTGGGACTCATTCGTCACCTTGGGTGAATGGGTCCCACCTGGATCTTTTGGCCTCAAACCAGTTTTTACACATTTCTAAGCACTTTTCATTTTTGGTCCCATACATTATGCCTAATGGGACTCATTTTCCACCTTGGGTGAATGAGTCTCGTGTGGCCCAAATTAAAATTTAATTCAAATTTCTGATGAGATTTTATTCTCCTAGATCTGACGTCAGCTTGTAGTATTGTAATTTCAGGAATTCTTGCATAATTGGATATAAATACAAGTTTCTTTCACTCAGTTTCATCCTAACAAGCAATCAAGTGACCTAGCATTCAAGCATTCACAAGAACATGCAAAGGTATTCAATGACATATTATCAAGTATTTTAGAGAAAATTCTTCAAGCACCAATCATCATGTCAAAGATTGAATTCTCCATGTTTGTTATTGTGCTAACAATTGTGATGTAGAGTTTATGATTCAAGAAAGTGTTTCAAGAAAGATCAACCTCATACAAGCAAGAGCCAAGAACCACATCCATTTTCACCATTTCAATCATATTTGCAACACCTTATTACTAGGGTTTGGTGAGTTGCAACATTGCTATTTTTTTATTTATCTTTCTCCATTCATATTTTATTTCATTCCAAGCTTTAATTACCAGCAAGGGGTTTGACCAAGGCAAACCGCTATTCACTAACCCCACAACATTTTCCCCTCTTCTTATGTGTGATTTGCAGAGCTAGGTTACATATTTTTCAAGGAAAGTTGGAGAAATGTTGTCAAATCCCTAAAGTTGTCAAGGTTGTCATCAAGCCTTGGAGAAACTTGGAGAAGACCTACAGGTGGCAATTTGTAGTTTCGAATCCAGAAACCAGTCAAAAAGAGCAAAGTTGACTGAGAGGAACACAATCAGGTCTTGAACTTCTGAAAAAGTAGAAGTGGACTAATTTGCCACAAGTGTTGAATGATTCCCACTATACAAGCTTGACAGATATTTTCATAGATCTAGGTACCCATTTGGCTAAAACCTATATCTGCACATTTCTCTAGAAGCATGATTGATTCACCCAGCTTGGTGAATTAGTCCCACTCAACATTGATAGTAGATTTTCCATAATTTCATACCTCTATTCTATCTTCTTCAGTCTCCCAGGTGCACAGTTTATGTCTCATAACTTTCTGTTGCATTTTGTTCATATTTCTAGGTCATTCAAGTTTTGGCATTTCATATTGTATTTCATTGTCTTTTCCAAGTCTAAACTTGGTGGTGAACCCCTCATTAGATCTCATTCAACCTTTGGGACAATCCCTTTGCAAGATTTCAATATCTTTTGCATTGAAATCTCAAGGGTTTGTTCTTGAGTGAAGTGTGTGAAGATTGTCTCTCTCCTTTTAGGTCCTAAACCCTAAAGGTGAAAGAGAGCCCCAAGAAATTTTCTTCCTTTTTCAGAAACATCTTACAATACATGAACATGAATTTTTTGATGTGTTGTAGATTGTAATTGATTGTAATTATCCCTTTGTTCTTCTATTTATTCTGCTCTTAATATTTCCTTTTGGTTGCTAGAGCTGTCAAATTTTATTAGATTATTTAGATGTTAAAAATGAGGAAATTTTTTATATTTATAAGGATTCAAACATATTTCACATTAACTGGTAATATAGGCCAATAAATGATTATGAGTTCTTACACATATTGAAGAGGACAATCAAATTTGAGATTTAGAACGTTATTAGATGGAATAGGGGCACTAGGTGCCCTAGTCTAGGCATTTTTATCTTTCTCAAAGTCCAATAAACAAGGATTTAACTCAATTTCCTGAAAATGACAATCAAATGGTTAAATTAGAAGCATAAATAGGCACATGCACTTAGCAGGGTGCCAAACCTAGTGTGAAATTATCGAAGGTGACAATTTATGACACTACAATGAAGTCCTTAAAGGGATGATTGAGTACCAAAATAATTGAGAAAATAAATTATGGAAATACCAAGCATCATGAGAAGAATCTATTTACATAACTAGACAAGTTGCATCAAATTTTCCCTCATTTCCAAATATGTTTTTCATTAAATGACATCCATATGGCAAAAAAAATCACTCCTAAATTTCACCTTCAGAACTAAAAATGCAAATGGAGTCTAAGGGGATCATTGGTATGGTGGTAGGAAGGTGGTATGTGGGTGGTAGGAAGGTGGTGATAGCCATAAAGGTAGTGGGTAGTGGGTGATATGATGGCAAGAAGATGATGGAGTGAGTGAGTGCAAGTGACACATTGGTTGAGCGCCATTAAGGTAGCTCTTAGACATATATTAGCTATTGGTGGTAGAAGATGACATGTAAGATTAGTTGAGCGATTATAAAGAGTGGAGCTCATTTTGGAGTGATAGTCATCAAATTTCCAAACATTAGTGGGTGTGGGATCCCACTCACCTTGCTCATGACAAGCATACCTTGTCATGGTAAGGTAAAAGTGTACTGCCCACTATGCCTCATATGCCTTGTGCACTAGTACTATAATTTTAATCCCATTATATTTTTATGATAATGTTTTCTTTTTTCCTATTTTTTTAAATTTTAATAAAAAATTAAAAATTAAAAAAACTAAAGAAAATTAAAAAATATTTTGCAATGTTTGTATAATACTTTGCAAGGAGGCCAAAAATTTCCTTTCATTTCCATCACACCATTTTAAAGAAATTGATCGTTGATCATTATGTTTCCATACCTTCTAAATACTATGGTACTATCTTTTTACTTAGTATTATCTCAAAATGTGTGCAATATGCAAAAAATAAAATCAAACTGTACAACTAAAAGTGTTTATTTGATTTCACGATGTCAATCAAAGTATTGAATGAGGTATATGTGACATATCTTCCCATCAATCAAAAATCTGACATATTCTTTAATTTCCTAATTTATATAAGTAAATAAATATTAATTACCTAATTAAACTTATATAAGATATACTGATAATTAATTATACCATCAAAATCTAGAGTTTAGAATTAAAAAGGGAATGATGGAGGGGGGTATTTGGACAACACCACTCTAATAGTATAGAAAAGATCTACACTCCTACTATCTTATTTTCCAAGCCAATAATATGATGATTAGCCTCTACTCCAACCCATCAAGTACACTTGCTTTCTAGAAGAAAACCCCAAATTCATCTTAGCTTTCCTTTCATATTGAAAGGCTAGATGGCCATGGGAAAAAACATCATCTGCATATGAAATCTCACTTTTGTAGTTCATAGGTTGCCTCTAAACTCTAATCTTAACCCTTAAGTGCTTTTTTTTTAATAGGGAATTATTTTTATACATCCATTTCCATACATAAATAGACATATGTTATGCATATTTTGGTAAACTTCTCTTTCATAAGACACGTAGATTTGCCAAATGATTTTAGAATATTAGACAAACCTAAGTGCCCCTAGTAATATGACAAAAGATATTGCAAGTGAATCTAGATGGAGATCAGATGGACAGGACTCACTAAACAGGTTGAATGATGGAAACCAAAGTCGCATGTACTACAAATTATCCTTCAAATCTCAAAGACCGAACCCCATAATCCACTCCTTATCATTAACAGAAGCACATTCCAATATGAAGAAACAGTGAGTATACGGATGGATAACGAATTCACTTTCTAAAAACACTTTCAAGAAGTGGAGATCCAATCATGGAGGTCCAACGATTTGGGATAAACTCCATAATGATTTCAGAGACAACAATCAAATCTATGCAAATGCCTTCAGAAAAAACCAAAGAAGCATTACTTGCATGACGCAAGGGAAGACGGCACGATCTCTAGTAAGTGGAAGATTTAACTTTCACTAATTGATTTCATTGAACAGTTATTGTAGTGGCAAATTTTGAGGCAGATGAGCCATTGACGTACGACACTCGATCTCCTTAAAATGATGAATATTTATCCCTAAATCTTTAGCTGACCTCAGCATAGGATGACCTACGATCCTAGGCTTCTGATGGGATGGTGTAACTACCAGATAATTTCCTTCCTTTATCCATGCAACCTGAAGACAATCATGGCTCTATTTACCTCTTCCATAGAATCAAATGTAATGAAAGTGCAGCCTTTGGGATGCAGATTCTAATGGGTTTCAGGGATGTAGACATCTATAACGTTTCTGAATTTTCTACATTAGATTTGAGGATCATCCTCACGCACAAGTTAAAAGGATATTTCACAGTAATAAGTAAAAGCTACAATAAGAATTTGCAATCGATAGAAGCTTATATTTTTTAATGCATTTTCCTTGCAACTATTTGATTCATCATGATCTTTCTCTCATCTTTATTAGCTTCTCTTTATTTCAACAATTTTGATTTTTCTACTAATAAGATCAATCACGTAAAGGTGGAAGTTCATCCTTCCTTACATTAGATAAATTTTGAAGTAAAACATATTAATAATTTTAATTCAAAATTTACGTAATGCCATGCCTACTTTTAATGAGATACATTTGTAGTATTATATAAATAAAATAAAGGAAAGTATTACTCAAAAATGAAAAGTGAAAAACCTAAATAGATACTTACAAACTATATTTTTTATCCCATTCTATCATTTACATATTCTTTGTTTCATAAGGCATCTATTATTTAATCATGAACATCCATAAAAAGTAACTACAACTCTTCCAACAAAAATTCCTTGGTATCCCACAATTGCACATTTGTTGCTTTTATTACATATAAGTAGTGTAAAATCCTCTTGTGTGCCTCACAATATTTGAATTCAAGAAATCTATTCTTCATTGTAAAATAATTTTACAACAAAGTGTCAAAACAATCACCAAATAACTTGTTGGATACTCAATGTTATCACCATTTATGGAAGGTCCTAATAATTTATTTTTCTTTGAGATGTTCTACAAAACAATTATTAGGACCTATCATAAATGGTTTTGTACCCTTAGGACCAACAAAAGAATATACATTCCTTATAGAATAATGGAATTATTACATGTCATGGTACTATAATTTAAGCAAATAAATGTATATAAAATTGATCAGTTTGCAAAATACATAAACCAATGTCTAGTTATGCAAGGTGTAAACCATAGTGAAAATCATCAAATTCCATTAGTTGGTTATCCTTACAATTCTTGTCTCATGTTTTTGCGTTTATATAGGTGTTAGGGGTCTATGATATTATTGAATGTAATTTGTAGTTTGGCATGCTTTACACTACTCTACTATACAATAAAAGACATACAAGTTTCTTATGCTACATAGGGGTATGTGCAGGATCATGATGGGCCAAAAAGTGGCAATGAGAAAAAATCACGTTTTGGATCAGCTCAAAAATGCGGAAAAACCGAGTTGACCTTTCTAGGTTTGGGTGTCAGTACATTTACCTGAACCAAAAACCAAACCTAACCTAATTTTCAGAAATCGAATATCCGATTTTTGGAAACTGTATATAAAAAAAACAACCGATTGTTTAACTTCATTTCTCACAGTTTGATGCAGGCGCAAAAGGAAAAAACCCAAATCCGATATCTGCTCTGATCAGATATCCGATTTCAAAGGTATGTATTTGGTTTTTTCAATCTTGTAATTGATTTTTGAAGTAGATTCTCTTATGTTTAATTAGGTTTTATTAAAAAAAATTCAAAAATAGGGTTTTCTATTGATTTTTTAAAAAAACTAGAGTTTACATTGATTTTTTATTAAAACTTAATGTTTTGAAATGGATCTTGATTAAAAATTAGTATTGTTGATGTATTTTTATCAAAAATATGAGTTTGTTATTGATTTTTGTGAAAAATTATGGTTTTTTTAAATTAATAACTAGGGTTTTTTTACAATAATTTCATTTATATTGTGTAATTTCAATTAGTTTAATTAGTTTTTAACTTTAATCAGGTATAATGGCTGTGAATCAAAATCCACAAATGCCAAATGCTCCACCACCTCCGTAGCCACCAATTGAAGACTTAATTGGTGAAAATTTGGGGCAATTGAAGGGAATTTGTGAAATTTATCAGACAATGCCTCGATTGAGAGATATGACAAACACATTGAGGGAAATAATTAAAAATATAGAAACCCTCTCCATCCAACATAATTCCTTTTATTCATGGCGAGAAGACATGAGGAAATATTATCGATGTGGATTGTCTTATGATGATGTGAAAGATCTCCAACTAACCAAAGCCCAAATAGCCTCTTTATTCATTGACCCCCGAACCGGTTTTCCAGTGAATGTTAATAAAACAAAACTTTTCATAAAATGGTGCATGCATAGGGACATTGTAGCTAACTTTTGGGATCGTTGGTGTATGGTTTTTGATCAACCACCGAACAATAATTCTGACATACCAATTTACTTTATTAAAAAATTATATGTTGAGTTTGTGTTAGGTCATCATGTCAATTACTTTGACTTTAAACCCTTCTAGGGCATCGGTGGAGGTATGCCCCAGGATAGACCAGAGGCAGTTAGAGTAGTCCCGCACCCAAATGTTCCCCTTCCTCCCCTTCCTTTGCCACCTCCAATATATCATCTAGAGATTATCTAGGATGCATCCACACAGACTATTCAGGCTATTCACTCTTTGAGTAGTCATTTCGTTTCGCATGCTTCTACAGTAGCTCAGCCACATTTTGGTGATGTTGGCAAAGGCTTGAGTGCTACTGCATCATCCTCCTCAGGTCCACATATTTGTGTGCCACATACTTTCACTATGTGTCGTCAGATATGTTTGGGTCCTCTTGTACAGTTCGTTGAGCATCCCTTGGACACTTTTGATTATGACCTCCATGATGTGGACATAGATCACTCGCACGGGAGTGGATCACACCCTATAGAGTCCTCTCCTACTAGAGAGAGAGATGTTGAAATAGTGACACAGGTAAAATTTAAGTTGTAATTTCATAACTTGCATTTGTTTTTATATGAATATTAATAAGAGATAGTATCAAGTACTAATAATTATTTACATGGTCTATTCAACAGTTGATGTCTGAGGAGGATCTCACACTGGTGACTGATAGCACCCTTAGGGCCACTTCATTTGGCTTGGACACACATGCAGTATATATTTTTTCACTCACTCATTTACATTTGATATTATATACTTGCTTGTCATTTGAATTGCTATTAATGAAATTATATAATAACTTATATGTTTATCTTGTTTTCCTCCTGTAGAAAATACCTAGTGCCAGTGAGGTGCAACATCGTCCAGACTATGGAGGTGCAAATCTAGATAAGGGGAAGGTAATTGAACTCAAATTGGATTGAATTAATATTTTTAAGATCTTATATTGATTATACATACGTCGACATAGATTGGTAGTTTCATATGTACTTGTCAATTTTATGTACAGGCAATTATGAGCTTTACAGATATGATGACAAGGGACACACCGCCTAAAGGAGTAGTTATTGGAACACCTCAAAGAGTAGGTGTTGAAACACATCAAGGAGGAGGTTTCGAAACTCCTGAAGGAGATACAAAAAAAGATAAACCTAAAGACATATGTGCTTATTTTATTTTGTGTTTGTTAAATAAGTTCCTATTACCAATAATCGTATGCTAACTTGGATCAATTTTATGTTTTTGTTCACATATATAAATTGCCATTTCAAAAGTTGATTTGGTATATTCTAGGACTCCTGACCCTTTGAAGAGACGTATATTTCAAGTAATCAAGATTTCAATTTTAGAGTTCAATTAAAATTCAATGTATATTGATTTTGATGTTAATTATTCAATTTTAAATTATATATTATAACTAATCTCAATTGTGGTTTGAATTTTTCTTGTGCAGCTACCTTCAGAGCCAATGAGTGCTTCAAAGAGGCTCCATTTTGATGATCCACTAGTAGTTTAGGATGAGATAGACATTTTGGCATGTAAATTTTGAATACATATTGAGATGACATATGCCACATTTTGTAAAACTTTGTTTGAGTTGGCGTCGATGCCATTTTTGTATATGGACATACACTTGATTATTGGATAATTTGATATATAGAATTTGACAATCAAAATTTAATTTGTTCCTCATGTGCATGATTAAACTCTTTGAAAATTTTATTCTGAGCAATGGTTAAATATCAATGTACAATAGCTTAAAACTAAATGGTTATATTATATAGTTTATATTTATATCGCTGATTACATTGCATTATACATCTTTCAAACTCAAATAATTAATTCACATTGCATAACTAACAACTAGATAGTTCTAACAAAGTCAACCTAAGCAGTTATACGATTACTTCACATTGCATAACTAAAAACTATGAGCAGTTGTCAATTGCATTTGTTTGTCATTGAATTCTATGAGATGACATTTCTTTGAAGCTTTTTTTCAAACAATCCACTGCCTTGTCTATGCTACCACATTTTTCATACATGATAGCGATCACATTAAGTTGAAATAAATTAAACGATAGCCTATGGCTATTTAATTTATACTCATTTTATTTAAATGGATGAGGCTGACCTTCCTTGATATTATTTTGTAATTTATTATTTCCAAGAGAAGCCGACCTCCTTAAAGAGTCACCTTATATTTTGTATAAATACGAGGTGATGTTTGTTCATTTCCTCAATCAAGTTCATTCAGCATAATTTGCAATCCAAGTAAAAGTTCGCACTTGAGCAGCAACGCTTTATCTTGCAGCAACAGGTCGATTTCAAGGAGAAGCATATTCGATTGTATCTTTGCATCTATGAGAGGTGCTATTATTCATTGTATCAAATTCAGCCATGAGCTAGGCCTGAGTTGTAAGCAAATTTCTTGTTGTGTTTATTGTCTTATGTGTCTCATTTTTTGAGTGATTTCAGTTGTATAATCTGATCTCTAAGTTGAAGATAGTGAGAGAAATGGTCATATTGTTGATGTCAAATATTTGACCATGTTGGCTCTTAGTGGTCTTCCTTCATCTTGGGAGTCTTACATTCAAGGAATCGGCATGAGATCGAAACTTCCCAAGTTTGATCGATTGAGAGCTGACTATATTCAAGAGGAGTCAAGGTTGGTTGTGAGAGGTATTGGATGAAGCCCTACAAATGAAAACATTCGTGTTCTTTCCGCTCAATCCTCGAAGAAGGAAAGAAAAGGAGTAAAAAAAAGATGCTTCAACAGGAATGGAGATAAAGGGTCGAATGGTGCTCCTACATTCAAGAAGAAGTGGGACCTCTATCGTGTTTACTAGGATACAATTTGCTCAAATTCAGTCAACTTGGATTTAACATTGGTAGCTCCATAGACCTATTCAAAATAGAGTGACCTGAAGAGGACATCCCTAAATCTCTATAGAGGTGTAAAGTTGCAAAGTGGTGAAACTTTAATTCTCGAACTCATACGACCCAACAGACCATTCCAACACGTCTGAATGGGTACATTTACACTAGGTATGGTTCTCTCTTGCACCCAAATACACCGAATCGCTCTGAGCTGCATTGGAGCGACATTTTCCCTTAAGAGTCCAAAGTGCTAAAAAGAAGCAACCATTGACAGACTATTTCTCAAATACCATGATGCTTATAGACTCTTCGTCTAAGGATATGGGATCATGTTGAGACCATCTGCAATAACCTCTCTCGATTTTTTCTAGCTCGAAGGCGTTTTCCCGTGGTGATGAGTTTTCAGTTGAGGGAAAAGTTGTCAAATGCAAGCAGTGTAAAGTTGCAAAGTGGTGCAACTTTCATTCTCGAACTCGTACAACCCAACGGGCTGTTCCAAAATGTCTAGATGGGTACGTTTACGCTATGTATGGTTCTCTCTTGCACCCAAATACACCAAATCGCTCCAAGCTGCATCGGAGCGGCGTTTTCCCTTAAGAGTCCAAAGTGCTAAAAGGCAACAAACTTTGACAGACTATTTCTTGAAAACCATGATGCTTACAGACTCTTCATCTGAGGATATTAGATCCTATTGAGACCATCTACAATAACCTCTCTTGGTTTTTTCTATCTCGAAGGTGTTTTCCCATGATGATGAGTTTTCAGTTGAGAGAAAAGTTGCCAAATGCAAGCAGTGTAAAGTTGCAAAGTGGTGCAACTTTCATTCTCGAACTTGTACAACCCAACAGACTATTCCAACATGTCTGGATGCGTATGTTTATGCTATGTATGGTTCTCTCTTGCACCCAAATATGCTGAATCGCTCTGAGCTGCATCGGAGCAGCGTTTTCCCTTAAGAGTCCAAAGTTCTAAAAGGAAGAAAACTTTGACAAACTATTTCTCAGAAAACGTGATGCTTACAGACTCTTCGTCTGAGGATATGGGATCATGTTGAGACCATCTAAAATAATCTCTCTCAATTTTTGCTATCTCAAAGGCGTTTCCCTGTGGTGAGGAGTTTTCAGTTGAGGGAAAAGTTGCCAAATGCAAGCAGTGTAAAGTTACAAAGCGGTGCAACTTTCATTCTTGAACTCGTACGACCCAACGGATTGTTCCAACATGTCCGGATAGGTATGTTTATGCTAGGTATGGTTCTCTCTTGCAGCCAAATACGCTGAATCGCTCCAAACTGCATCGGAGCGACGTTTTCCCTTAAGAGTCCAAAGTGCTAAAAGGCAACAAACTTTGACGGACTATTTCTCAAAAACTGTGATGCTTACAGACTCTTCGTCTAAAGATATGGGATCCTATTGAGACCATGTACAATAAGCTCTCTCATTTTTTGCTATCTCGAAGTTGTTTTCCCACGGTGATGAGTTTTCAGTTGAGGGAAAAGTTGCCAAATGCAAGTAGTGTAAAGTTGCAAAGTGGTGGAACTTTCATTCTCGAACTCATACAACCCAATGAACTATTCCAACATGTTCAGATGGGTATGTTTATGCTAGGTATGGTTCTCTCTTGCACCCAAATATGCCGAATCGATCTGAGCTGCATCGGAGTGGCGTTTTCCCTACAGAGTCGAAAGTGCTAAAAGGAAGAAAACTTTGATAGAATATTTCTCAAAAAAAATGATACTTACAAAATCTTCGTCTGAGGATATGGGATCATGTTGGGACCATCTAAAATAACCTCTCTCAGTTTTTGCTATCTCGAAGGCATTTTCACGTGGTGATGAGTTTTCAGTTGAGGGAAAAGTTGCCAAATGCAAGTAGTGTAAAGTTGCAAAGTGGTGCAACTTTCATTCTCGAACTCGTATGACCCAATGGATTGTTCCAACATATCCAGATGGGTATGTTTATGCTAGGTATGGTTCTCTCTTGCACCCAAATACACCGAATCGCACTGAGCTGCATCAGAGTGGCGTTTTCCCTTAAGAGTCCAAAGTGCTAAAAGACAGCAAACTTTGATGGACTATTTCTCGAAAACTATGATGCTTACAAACTCTTCATATGATAATATGGGATTTTGTTGAGACCATATACAATAACCTCTCTCGGTTTTTTCTATCTTGAAGGCATTTTTTCCTGTGGTGATGAGTTTTCAATTGAGGGAAAAATTGTCAAATGCAAGCAGTGTAAAGTTGCAAAGTGGTGCAACTTTCATTTTCGAATTCATACAACCCAACAGACTATTCCAACACATCTAGATCGGTACGTTTATGCTAGGTATGGTTATCTCTTGCACCCAAATACACCAAATCACTCCGAGCTGCATTGGAGCGACGTTTTCCCTTAAGAGTCTCAAGTGCTAAAAGGTAGCAAAATTTGACAGACTATTTATCAAAAACCATGATGCTTACAAACTCTTCATCTAAGGATATGGGATTGTGTTGAGACCATCTACAGTAACCTCTCTTAGTTTTTTCTATCTCAAAGGCGTTTTCCCGTGCTGAAGAGTTTTTAGTTGAGGGAAAAGTTGTCAAATGCAAGCAGTGTAAAGTTGCAAAGTGGTGCAACTTTCATTCTTGAACTCGTACGACCCAATGGACTGTTCCAACACATCTGGATGGGTACGTTTATGCTACGTATGGTTCTCTCTTGCAGCCAAATACGTCGAATCACTCTGAGCTGCATTGGAGCGGCGTTTTCCCTTAAGAGTCCAAAGTGCTAAAAAGCAGCAAACTTTGATGGACTATTTCTCAAAAACCGTGATGCTTATAGACTCTTCGTATGATAATATGGGATTGTGTTGAAACGATCTACAATAACCTCTCTTGGATTTTTCTATCTCGAACGCATTTTCCTATGGTGATGAGTTTTCAATTAAGGGAAAAGTTGCCAAATGCAAGCAGTGTAAAGTTACAAAGCGGTGCAACTTTCATTCTTGAACTCGTACGACCCAACGGATTGTTCCAACATGTCCGGATAGGTATGTTTATGCTAGGTATGGTTCTCTCTTGCACCCAAATATGCCGAATCACTCCAAGTTGCATTGGAACAGTGTTTTCCCTTAAGAGTCTAAAGTGCTAAAAGGAAGCAAACTTTGACAAACTATTTATCAAAAATCATGATGCTTACAGACTCTTCGTCTGAGGATAGGGGATTGTGTTGAGACCATCTACAGTAACCTCTCTTGGTTTTTTCTATCTCGAAGGCATTTTCCCGTGGTGAAGAGTTTTTAGTTGATGGAAAAGTTGTCAAATGCAAGCAGTGTAAAGTTGCAAAGTGGTGCAATTTTCATTCTCAAACTCATACGACCCAACGGATTGTTCCAACATGTCTGGATGGGTACGTTTGCGCTAGGTATGGTTCTCTCTTGCACCCAAATACACTGAATCGCTTTGAGCTGCATCGGAGTGGCATTTTCCCTTAAGAGTCCAAAGTGCTAAAAGGTAGCAAACTTTGACAGACTATTTCTCAAAAACCGTGATACTTAAAGAATCTTTGTCTAATAATATGGGATTTTGTTGAGACCGTCTACAATAAACTCTCTCGATTTTTTCTATCTCGAAGGCATTTTCCTATGGTGATGAGTTTTCAATTGAGAGAATAATTGTCAAATGCAAGCAGTGTAAAGTTGCAAAGTGGTGCAACTTTCATTCTCGAACTCGTACAACCCAACAGACTGTTCCAACACATCCAGATGGGTACGTTTACACTAGGTATGGTTCTCTCTTGCACCCAAATACACCGAATCGCTCCAAGCTGCATTGGAGCGGCATTTTCCCTTAAGAGTCTAAAGTGCTAAAAGGCAGCAAACTTTGACAGACTATTTATCAAAAATCATGCTGCTTACAAACTCTTCATCTGAGGATATGGGATTGTGTTGAGACCATCTACAGTAACCTCTCTCATTTTTTTCTATCTCGAAGGTGTTTTTCCTGTGGTGAAGAGTTTTTAGTTGAGGGAAAATTTGTCAAATGCAAGCAGTGTAAAGTTGCAAAGTGGTGCAACTTTCATTCTTGAACTCGTACGACCCAACAAACTATTCCAACATGTCCAAATGGGTATGTTTATGCTAGTTATGGTTCTCTCTTACACCCAAATATGCCGAATCACTCTGAGCTGCATCGGAGCAACGTTTTCCCTTAAGAGTCCAAAGTGCTAAAAGGAATCAAACTTTGATGGACTATTTCTCAAAAATCGTGATGCTTATAGACTCTTCGTTTGAGGATATGGGATCCTATTGAGACCATCTACAGTAACCTCTCTCGGTTTTTGCTATCTCGAAGACGTTTTCCTATGGTGATGAGTTTTCAGTTGAGGGAAAAGTTGTCAAATGCAAGCAGTGTAAAGTTGCAAAGAGGTGCAACTTTCATTCTCGAACTCCTATGACCCAACGGAATATTCCACCACATCTGGATGGGTACTTTTATGGTTGTTATGGTTCTCTCTTGCACCCAAATATGTTGAATCGCTCTGACCTGCATCGGAGCGGTGTTTTCCCTTAAGAGTCCAAAGTGCTAAAATGAAGCAAACTTTGATGGACTATTTCTTGGAAATTGTGATGCTTACAGACTCTTCATCTAAGGATACAGGATCATGCTGAGACCATCTACAATAACCTCTCGTGGTTTTTTCTATCTCGAAGGCATTTTCTCGTTGTGATGAGTTTTTAGTTGAGAGAAAAGTTGTCAAATGCAAGCAGTGTAAAGTTGCAAAGTGGTGCAACTTTCATTCTCGAACTCCTATGACCCAACAGACTGTTCCAACACATTCAGATGGGTAGGTTTATGCTAGGCATGGTTCTTTTTTGCACCCAAATATGCCGAATCACTCCGAGCTACATCGGAGTGGCGTTTTCCCTTAAGAGTCCAAAGTGCTAAAAGACAACAAACTTTGACGGACTATTTCTCAAAAATCATGATACTTACACACTCTTCATCTAAGGATATGGGATTGTGTTGAGACCATATACAATAACCTCTCTCTGTTTTTGCTATCTCGAAGGTATTTTCCCGTGGTGATGAGTTTTCAGTTGAGGGAAAAGTTGCCAAATGCGAGCAGTGTAAAGTTGCAAAGTGGTGCAGCTTTCATTCTCGAACTCATACAACCCAATGAACTATTCCAATACATTTAGATAGGTATTTTTACACTATTTATGGTTCTCTCTTGCACCCAAATATGCCGAATCGTTCCGAGCTGCATTGGAGCGACGTTTTCCCTTATGAGTCCAAAGTGCTAAAAGGCAATAAACTTTGACAGACTATTTCTCAAAAACTGTGACACGTACAGACTCTTCATCTGAGGATATGGGATCATGTTGAGACTGTCTACAATAACCTCTCTCGTTTTTTTCTATCTTGAAGGCATTTTCTTGTGGTGATGAGCTTTTAGTTGAGAGAGAAGTTGTCAAATGCAAGCAGTGTAAAGTCGCAAAGTGGTGCAACTTTCATTCTCGAACTCATACAACCCAATGGACTATTTCAACAAGTTCAGATGGGTACGTTTCCACTAGGTATGGTTCTCTCTTGCACCCAAATACGCTGAATCGCTCTGAGCTACATTAGAGTGGCATTTTCCCTAAAGAGTCCAAAAAGCTGAAAGATAGCAAACTTTGACGGACTATCTCTCAAAAACCGTGATGCTTATAGAATCTTCATCTGAGGATATGGGATCATGTTGAGACCATCTACAATAACCTTTCTTGGTTTTTGCTATCTCAAAGGCGTTTTCCCGTGGTGATGATTTTTCAATTGAGGGAAAAGTTGCCAAATGCAAGCAGTGTAAAGTTGCAAATTGGTGCAAATTTCATTCTCGAACTCGTACGTCCCAATGGACTATTCCAACACATCTAGATGGGTACGTTTACACTAGGTATGGTTCTCTCTTGCACCCAAATATGTCGAATCACTCCGAGCTGCATTGGAGTTGCATCTGAGCTGCATGGGCAAAAATATTTAAGGTTGGATCAAGATTCTGCAAGTCCTTGCTCTTGCATCAGAAAAATCTTACCCAATCAACTTGAATCAATTACATGGAAAATGAAATTCACAATGAAATTTTTACTTTTTTGTTTTTCGAAAAAGTGGCAAGCCACTATAATTTGTTATATATAAATAGGAGATATTACAAAACTTGGTTCAAATGAGCATACCGACAGGAAAGAACCAGGACGAAAACCTCTGGTTGTAGCTCGATTAAGTACAAAAATCTTTTTACATTTTAAACATACCCTTTATACAATGGCAGACATTTGAACCACATTTCAAAAAACATCACTGGATATAGATTATTCCTATACATAGTTATGACCTTTTTACATTGTTTCATATTTCAAAATTCAATTTTTACAAAATTTGCCTATTTGAGGCATTCAAGGCATAGTCTTCCACAAGAGTAGTATGTTTCCATTTTCGAGTGATAAGCACCTGTACAAACCATCAAGGTAGAGGTTAAACTACATACAATAGAAAATATGCTTAGAATAACCAATCGATATTATTGTAATTTGTCACATACCTCTTTGAAAGGATCAGAGTTGGCTATTGTTGCAGCAGGTCCATGATCAATCGTGCCAGGAATATCTCAAAATTTATCAAATGATATATCTATATTGTCACAACAAAAAAAGAGGCTTAAGCATTGTACTTTCCATTCTTGAATATGCTATTTAAGTGTGCCTGAAGGGTCATCTCTTTGCTTAAGAGTATCCAATATTGCTTCATGATCAACATTACTAAGTGTCCATAGTTGTTTTATATTTGGTTTGGCATGATGCTTAAACAACTTAACATTTTTTTCTATAGCAAGGTGTGAATACATGAGAATGGTTTTGTGTTTCTCGTAGTCTTCAAATTTAGGCATGCCATTCTTTCTAATCATGTATGTTCACAACCAAGTTCTTGCAACCACAACTGAACTTATAGGATACAAGAACCCATCATCTTCCATCGATTGTGTTAGCTTGTGCTTCACCCGCACACATTGAGCCAACCAATATTTTGATCTCTCTTCATTCCCCTGTGATGCAACAACTGCAAAAACATGTCCTAGATGCAATAGATCTGAAAGCCATTCGTAATCAAGTGAACTTTCCATTATGTAATTTTTCATGATATAGTTTGAGATAAAGGAGATAGATACTATGGAACCCATGTATCCACCCACTCACTTGACTCACATTGATCCCACTTGCACTGAATACAACTCTAACAAAAACAAGCCAAGTGTTGTGTCCAAATGGTCCATGTGCTTGCATCTGAGCTTCGAAACGAATGTATCTTTGAAGAATCTTTGATTGTATGACAATCCAATCTGCCTCCCATTGTACCCTCCTCAACCAACCAAAAGAATCTGTGCACTGTTTAAGCAAGTGTCCCTCCTTGTGACAATGGTGAACTACACCAATCAATAATAGAACATGCATCACTGAATTTTGCTCCTAAAATCTTCAATTGTTCCTTAACTAGAGCTATTTTTACACATGCGCCTACTCCATCATGCTCCCCTTTCCCATTCCTAGCTTCAAAAAAACTCCAAATATTAGGTACACCCCTCTCTACATGCATTCTACTAAACCAATAAAACATATGAGCATTCTTGAATTGACCTGTACAGTTATCTGACCAAATGAGATGTCGGCTCAGTGCTATATCATGCTCCTGCAAGAACTCAAAAAAATTCTTGAAAAAATGTTGGACATACTCGAATGAGTGAGATATATCATCACTCATATAAAAATGATACTCTCTGATTATCTTTCGATCCTCCTCTATACTATCAGGTGCATTTCTAAACGTTATGTGGACAAAAATAGCAATCTGAATGGAATTGTAATACTGAGATTGTACCTCATTTTGTGGTTGCAATGTGTAGTTTTCAGCAAAATCAACCACTGATATAATAGTGCCAATCGGAAAAGAGTCCTTACATATCCTGAATTGTTGATCCAACCATTGAGACCTATGACTATGCCTTGCATATTTATAGAAAAGATTGTCCTTAAAATCTGAAATAAAATCAGCAACACTACATTCTTTTGTAACCAACTCGCATCTAGAACCTTCACCTCCACTCTGCAAAGTATATTTTACTATCTCATATCTCTTTTTCTCAACAAGATTCTTTCCAAATTCATGTTCCGAACCCTCATGAAAACATTGAAAAAACTTTGACAAGCCACCACATTGTGAGCACTTCGCATTTAAACAATCATTTCTATAGAAAAAGAGATGAACAACATTGTTTGGCTTCATTCCAAGAAATGTTTAGGATGCGGTGTACGGTCTCGACTACCAATTCTTAACTTTAAAACATCTTTTGCATTGGGTGATACTCTAGAGTTATCATCCGTAAATTGCTGAATTGCCTGCTTTACATTATCAGTTAGCTTCTTATCAACACGTGTAAGCCTTCCGGAAAAAGCCCATGTATCATTTTGAAGAGGATCATCTATTCTTTCTCTTCTTGCAAGTGCTATATCCAAAGTCTTACGATTTAAGTCAAAATCAATACAAGTTTGTCTCATAAAGCGAGCCTTTTTCAATTGATGGCTTACTAGGGCGGTGGTAATGACTCTTCGAGTAGCTCTCTTATCTTTTTCCTTGTTATTTTTTCCAATAGACTTGAGAGCATTAAAAATATTTTTGACAATAATATAATTTTTTTCGGTCCTTTTGTTCAGACAAATCTTCAATTTGGCTAGCAAAGGTCTCATCTTTTGCATCTTTAGCAATTGTACAAAAAGTTGGCATTGCTCGGTCAATGTCTTATCGCTAAAAATATTGGTTGAAAAGTATTCTAGCCCCCACAACCAAATAGTTTGTGTTGGCCTCTTACCTTCAAAATTGTTTATAATGTTATCATCAATTTCAACTAACCATTTAGGGGTCGTTGAAGGTCTTGAATTTGGAATACCTCTTTCTTCCACACAAGGTTCTTCATTTCTCATGTAATTTGGTGAAACATAATTTACACTTGCTTCAGTATTATGTTCAACATCTTCATTTCCAACATTTTCAATATCAATTTGAACAATTTCATTCCCAATTTCAATATCATGTTCAACATCTTCAATTCCAACATTTTCATTATCAATTTCAATATTTTCATTCCCAATTTCAATATCATGTTCAACATCTTCAATTCCAACATTTTCATTATCAATTTCATAATTTTCATTCCCAATTTCAATATCATGTTCAACATCTTCAATTCCAACATTTTCACTTTGAAAATTTTCAATATCAATTTGAACATTTTCATTCCCAATTTCAATATCATGTTCTACATTTTCACCTTGAACATATTCAATTTCCTCTTCACTTGAAAGACCATAGGGCTCAGGTTCACCAATATTTAACATACCTTGTCTTTTCTTCCTATGACCGTCTCTATCTCTTTGTCTATATCCTTCAATTTTTTCTTTTGTCAGCTTTCTCTTACGTTTTTGCTTCCAATGATTGCTGCTCCCCATTATACCAAATAAAAGATGCTAAAAATTCATTATGTATGATAAATTTGAGTACAAGAATCTCCAAAAAGTTTATCTTTGTCCCTTCCTATCTAAAACCGCACATTTGTCACCTACAAAGTGCTGAAAACATAATGCAGGGTCTGTTGGAATACACAAAAATGACCCACAGGGGATTTTTCTATGGCCCACAAATCGGATATCCGATTTGAATTGGATATCTGATTTGTAAAACATGTTTTGCAATGGTAAGATTTCACCTCTACACAATGAAGTTTCACAGATCGGATATCCAATTTGTACAGACATAGACCAAAGGTAGAGGGAGAGAGGGAGATGGAGATAAAGGGAGGGAGAGTAGGAGAGTAAGAGAGTGTGAGGGAAAGTGGGAGAGGGAGAGAGGGAGAGGGAGAGGGGGAGATAGAAGGAGAGGGAGTGAGAAGAAGAGGGGAGAGTGAGAGAGAGAGAGGGAGAGTAGGTGGGGAGGGAGAGGGAGAGTGGGAGAGAGAGAGAGGGTTTAGAGTTAATGGAGAGATGGAGAGGGAGAGAGGGAGAGATAGAAGGAGAGGGAGTGAGAAGGAGAGGGGAGAGAGAGAGAGAGAGAGAGAGAGGGTGATTGAGTGAGAGACTTGAGAGAGATAGAGGTGGAGAGAGCGAGAGGGAAAGAGATAATATTTAAATATTTTATAAATTGGTAATATATATATTTAATTATTTAGGGATTAACTAAAATATTGAAATAATGGATTAACTAACATATTTATAGATTTACTAAAATATTTAAATAATATTTAATTATTATACATTTAATAATATATTATATATTAAATACATAATTCGGTAAGAGATTACCATAAATTGTATATTAAATATATTACATTATAAACTTTATTGGATATTATATATATTAAATTATAAACTTAATTGAATTTTTAAATAATATATTAAAGATTGTATAAATTGTTTTAAAACTGATCTAAAAGATATCATATATCGAATTCAAATCCGATTTGAATTCGATATTCGATATTCTAACACAAAATTTAATGCCTCGGTATTAGGCTTGGGATTTGGTTCAGACCTTCCAATCCTAAAAGTCAACATGTAAAACGTGTTTAACAACTTACCTTGTTTTTCCAGACTTCGCCCATGTGGTTGATGACTTTCATTTTACCTAAAATTGATGAAATGAAAAGGGTTTGTAAAGGAGCTTCTCAGCTTTCTACCAATATAAATTATATTTTACTTAGAATCTAATAAATAATTATTATTTATTTTTTATTAGAATTATGACTAAAGTCCTGATTGATAGTCTGATAGAAAAACATCTATAGCTTTCAAACGGTATCACATTTTTTGAATCCAAAACATGCATCACATTCTATGCTTTGCATAGTATAGGATTAAAAAAAAAAAATGAATTCCATTAAGTTTTGACCAAGTTAGGGTGGTCAGACATATGAGTTTTTATATTTTTAAAAAGTTGTAATAAAAAATTCATAATTAATTATTTATTTGAAAAAAAATTACAAAAAAATATGCATCACATTCGGACATGAGTCCTCTACTTATATCTAAAATTTTATAAAAAAATATTATGATTTTATTATGGTTAGGGTGGTCAAAAAGACACCTACTTTTTATTTTTTCCCTGAAATTTTAGTATTACTGCATTGAAATTTCAAATTTTCACCAAATAGAATTTTTTTTTTACAAAAATTAACCTAGTAGTTTAGAAACTAAATTCAATTTGGCATAGATTCTATTCTTACATATTTTTGAAATAATATAGATAACTTATTCAAATTTTTATGTCAAGTTGCCCAACTTTGATTTTCTCAATTTTCATTGCCACTTAAGGACCTATTTATTCCATGATGATCTTGCACATACCCATAGTCCATGTTCTTGTATTTGAACTCAAAAATGAATGTTATATTATTGATCTAATAAGTATACCACAATAGGTTTTTGGTGAGAGACTTTCTTCTTTTAATAACTAAAATATTTTCCTACTAGATTTTTTTGCTACACTATACCAATCTACAATTGCATGTGCATCTCTAAATCTAGTGGCATCCATGAATTCTAATGTATGGTATGATATGTTTTTTCACATGCTCTAGCTATATTTTATCACTTTTAAATTATATCACATTAAAGAAACACCTTGTATGTTGAACACTAATTTCTCTATGGAACCTACATCACTAATAAAACTTTAATAATTTTTAAATGAGCTTATATAGCTATTTGACTTTACCAAATAATTATTTAATTGGATTTATCTTTCAGTTAAACCAACATAAAACATGTTAGAATAATATTTCATGATCTTAAATGAATGTGACTAGTTATCACTGATATATAAATGATACTCCATCAATATTTTGTTTTCATTTTTATTACATTATACATATCTAATATGATAGGAATGGAAATGGATATTTATATTGATTGTTTATATGAATTTTAAAAATTCTCTTATAGTACAATATTGTATAGCTTTTTAGAAAGTTAAAAAAAATAAAAAATATTTTGATAAAAAAAAAATCTACATTTGAAAAACTATCAAATCATTTGGCATTGTTAGAGCTTTTGATATATTTGTAGACTATTTTCTTTTTGAATTATGTTGAATGAATATACATTGATTTTCTCTACCATTGCCACTAATGAACACTCTTGAACAAATTTGCATCCACTAGTTTCCCTCAGAAGTCATGTGAATTATTTTCACACATGTATTATCCCAAGAATAAAAGGTTCCATATTTTTGATATTCCCTAGAAATATAGTACTTTGAATAAAATATTTATCTCTAAGTTTTTTTTCATTTATCATTATTGGGATCAAATATCTATCTATTCTAAGTGGTGGGTGAATATCACATTTCTCAATAATATCCAATTCGTATATAAAGTATAAATATATGTTCAACAACCTCATAATAATAATGATATGTTTTCAATCTCAAAAGACAATAGGAGTAAGTGTAAAAAGATGGGGAACCAAAAAGGGGTCTTAAGGGGCCACTTTTTTCTAAAGTCAAGAACGACCGACCTTGGATGAGAAATTGAAGATAGTTACACTCAAGATATGAAGATGCAACAAAAACAAGATTCGTAGTGCTCTGAATCTACTATTTTTTAAAATGAAGTAGATTAAGTGGTTCAAAAAGGGAGGCCACACAAATTGGTCCTTTTTTTCAAGAAAAAATATAGCGTCTAGTGTGCCCACCCTAAAATGTTAATTTTTTTTACTATTTTAAAAATCTCTTTAGTGAGAAATTAGCTAACACCATGTAGTTTATCCCTGATTTTTCTACTAATTTTTAATGAATATATGTTTTTTTACTAATTTTCAAAGTGGACACATCCTGAAAAATAGAAAACTGAGTGTGCTCCCCCCTTATTTTTTAAACTAAAACAAAATTAAATTAAATTTTTGAATATGTGTAGATGGAGTTTAGTTTCTAAAAATGTAATTTATTTGAAATTTCAATGAACAGTTAAAAATTAAAGTAAAAAATACCACGCATTGGGTTTGACAAAAAATAGATACACAAGAAAAATCAATAAAAGATGAAAACCTTAATGTACTCAAAACATGAAAAAAATTGCACAGTTAGATAGCTAATAGAGAGAGCTTAACATTATCAGGGTTTTTTATTTGAAATTGAAACACATGCAAACTTGATGGGGAACACACTCAAGATTATGTCAATATTTTTACAATTTGTAAAAATACATCTTTGGACATTGAAAAGTCATTCCAAGCCAAAAGTTTGGAAATTTCTAAAGAAATAAAAGTGTAAGCATGTTATAATGTGCTCATGTTATTTTAATGCTTTCACAAAAAATGAGTGCATTATAATGCATTCACATTATTTGGATGCTTTCACAATACATGATCACGCTATAACACGCTCACATTATGTTCTACATTGAAAAAAAATCTTTCTTTTTTTCTCTCTTTCTCTTTCTTGTTCTCTTTCACTAGAACTATAAACACGAAATAAGTTGACATTTACATATGGACATTTACTTTCTTATACTTTAAAAGCTATATTTC
Source organism: Sequoiadendron giganteum (assembly GCA_007115665.2). Lineage (NCBI taxonomy): Eukaryota > Viridiplantae > Streptophyta > Pinopsida > Cupressales > Cupressaceae > Sequoiadendron > Sequoiadendron giganteum. Next base: position 611,710,479 of record CM021109.1, on the reverse strand, counting down.
ATGTATATAGTTTCAAGATGTTTGAGATACGTTTGGATCTTTAGGAGTTATAATAAAAATTCTAGTTTTTTTAATATCTTATTATTTTTTAGACTTAATCAAATTTTAGTAGTTAGCATGTAAAAAATTTAGTTATCAAGAGGTAAAATTTTAGTAATCAACAATTCGTATCATCTTTCTCTCTCATACATACACACACACACACACACACACACACACACACACTCATTGTTTATCCCCTACGCTATAGACCTCTCTCACTATCTCCATTCCTTTATCTAACTCTGTCCCTTAAGCTCAAGAACTACCCCACCCTCTCTCTCTCCATCCATCTCTCTCTCTCTCATTCTCTCCTTCTCTCTCCACTCCTCTCTATCTCTCCATCTTGCCTCTCATCCTCCTCACTCTCTCTCTCTCACACACACATTTGTCCCCCTCTTGTTACATTGGTGGTTGTTGCTGCACCAAAAGATCAACTAGTTAATGCCCAATACAATTTCCAAATTTATACAAGATCCATAGGAGGTGGTTAAGCCATGTCACAAACCCAAGTGTTTTGCTACACATCACAAGGAGACCAATGGTGCACACCTTGCAACAACCCCCTAGTGCAAACAAGGGGTTTGAACCTGTGACCTCGACTCTGATACCAATTGTTACATTGGTAGTTTTTGTTGCACCAAAAGATTGACCTATTAATGCCAAATACAATTTTGGATGTTGTGGTTGTATTGCTAATATGTGTTTGTCATTCATGTCAACACTATTAGTATTAATGTCTTTAAGACTGTATATGTCGAGGATATTGAGAAAATTGTAATAAATATGTTACAGGTTATCTATGAAGCAGTGAAGATCAGTATGGTAGAAAGTTCAGTATGTTGATAACTAGAGGTTGTGGATTAAATCTTTTATTTTCAAACCTATCTAATTTCTACTCCAAAAGTTTCAGAGGTGTGCATGAGGATTTGAGAAATTTATAAGTTTTGTGTTATGACAGTTATTTTGTTACTGCAAATGGTGTTCATGGAAGAAAATAATGTGATTTTGGTAATATGCGTTATTGTGCATGTTTTTGTGGTGTTCATGGATGTTTCTAGATCATACTCTATCTGTGTTGCACATCTGCATTGATCATTGTTCTCGCAATCCAAGGTTTTCTCTTATGTGTTCATGTTTTTCATGTTCATGATCGACAAGGTGTTTGAAGCATGTTGTGGATCTTCGAGGAAGAATATTTGAAAGTGTTTTTTGTTCGAAGACATTGTTTTAGGTCTCTACTATATTTTGGAAAACCTTGGTTGATGCACATTGATAATCGTTATTATTTTGGGTTGACAATTTTCATTCATTCTATTATTGTGTTGAAGCCGACATAAGGTAATGCAATTTCTTGTTGCGGATATATATAAGTGATTTTTTATCTAATTTGAGACATGTATGATGTGAAGTGTGCAAGTGATATGTGCAAATAAGGTTTAGATCATTCGAAGGAGGAACAAAGTGCGAATCTAAGAGTGAAATAAAGTGAATAAGTGTTCATGTGCTTAACTAGAACTGTACTCAGGCACTAGTAGATGCTACTTTCTCAGTTCAAATTCTTCAGATGGATTTAATATAAATATTTTTGGAAGACAGTGAGTCTTCCTTTGAGAAGTGAGCTCTAGGCAGTGCACCTGAATGCATGTGCATTCCTCTTATATTATTCTTATAATTTTAATAGGGTATAACTTGTGGATTAACCTCCATCGTGGTGTTTCCCCTAATAGGGTTTCCATGCAAAAATCTTGGTGTTATGTGTGTTTCTTATGTGTTGTTGATTCATGCTTTCACTGTTATTAATCAGATCAGAGATTAAAGGTTAATAAATTTAATAAGTTTGAAATTATATGACAACTAATTCACCCCCCTCTCAGTTGTTTTCCCTTGTGTTGCCAACAATTTGTATCAGAGTAGGTTCCTTGGAAGAAGTTTAACAACTTGATTTGATCCGAGATGGCAACATATAAGAAGGATAGTCTGATATTTGATGGAACAAATTATTCTTTATGGAAGACTCGAATGGAGTGTCATCTGAGATGCATTGGTGAATCCTAATAGAACATTACATGCAATAAGTATTGTTGTGCACTTTTCGCACACATGCCCCACTGAAAATAGGGACCCTCTTTCTTGCTCTTCTTCTTTTGTTCTTGGTGTTTTGGCCCCTTTGGTTTTGAGGATTTGGTTGCCTTGACATGTTCCCAAGTGGTTAACCTACTCGTGCAAATTCCCCTTGAGGGAAGCACTTTGAAAATCCTGCATTTTGGAATCCATCTCGGGTTTTATTTTGTTTTCGAGAAAATTCCCTAGGGGCAGAATTCCCCGAACACCTTAGAAACCCAATGGAGGCTGCTTTGTATCATTTCTAGAAATTTCAGGACTTCGCGGAATTCCACTTGGATCGGATTTTCTCGAGATTTCATCGTGCCTTCAGATCCCCGGGTTTGTTGTCTTGTCAATGCCTTTAAGTAACCTATATGGTCTTGCAGTTTTCCTTTATTGAGTTTATTTGCATTTTATGAGGAGGTTTATGCCATTTTCCTTATTGTGAGATTTGAGGAGTTTGATTTTGGATTGCTATTGTTGGATTATGTATTTGAGCTCGTGTTTGAGGGTTGTAGTCGAGCTTTCTTATGATCGCTTGCATTCTGCCCCGATTTTATAGGTCTCTTCTCAAATGTCGCTACCTCAATTTCTTTACCCTCATGGTATGTACATTCTACCCTCCCTTTTGATAAATGAATTGAATCTTCTTTAAGGTTTGTGTGGGTGTATGCTTTGAGTTGGGATATCGGTGTGGTATGGTCTGGTAGCAGTGCTACGATTGTCGATTGTTAGATTGATGCCCTTCCTCGTGGCTCATGCCTCCTCTCCTTTTGCATGATTGTAATTTGAGTGAGTTAACCATTGCTTTGCCTCCATCTATTTAATTTTGAGCTTCCCTATTATGAGCTCTAGTTTAACTGGAAACTCCTCGACCTATGATGAAACCGCATCCTCGGAAAAGTGAGGCTTGTTGCTATCATCCAATTTGATAATCACCCTATCATTAGTTGAGTCATGTGAGGAATAGTGAAATGAAGACAACAAATCGAGATATGAGTTGTGTTGTCATGGAGATTTCCTAGGGTTTCCTCTATTGAAATCATCCCTCTTGTTGAGTGGATCTTATTTTCATCGATTTGAACCTGGATTGTTCATCTTGGATTATAATCGATCTAAGTCCTGGGAGAAATCTCCAAATTCCTAATAGTTTGATTGATCTAGGTGAAATCCTGATGAAGTCAAAGATTTTGGGTTTTTGAGCACCTTGCAGATTTCCTTTACCTCAGGATTTCCCCGATTTATCCATCGTCTTATTGATTTCCCAAAAGGGTGCTCAAAGCGTGAAAATTGCATTGACTTTGTGAAATTCCATGCCTTTGGGATTTTCCCAAAATTTCTTGGTTCCTTCATTTTCCCAGAATTTGTAAATTGTTTTCATTTTCACATATTTCTATCCAAGATGGAATTCACCGAAATCTTGTTGAAAATGGAAAATTAAGAGAATGTATGAAAGTTTGGTTAATGATTATGCATCTCATGATTGATTTGACTTGTTTTAGGATGTATGATGTGGTTTCTTAGTTAATGTGATTGATCAAATGATGGATTGGAAGTTTCTTTGTGGTTATTTCACTAGATTCTGTCTGGTCTAGAATTTCCCAAAATTCCTCTCCAGCCCGAATTTTGTGAGAGGGCTAAAAACCCAAAATTACAATAAGTGATTCTTATGGGGTTTTTGGGGGATTTTGATTATTACGGGATTTTTTTAAGGAATGGTTATATCATTTTTGATGGATTAAATTGAATTCTATGTTATGATGGATCTTTATTTTGGTGTCTTTGTTGTATGTAGGCCGAATCATGTCAGGCGATTGTTGGGCAGAGCAAGGGTAAGGTGATGGAATCAAATCCTAAGGACTCTATTATCTCTAAAGAAGAGAGGGTTAAGATGGATTGAAGATTAGAGTCTCGAAGAGCAATTTGACCTCCATTTGGTCAAGGATCATTGATACAAATGTTGGGCTATGGGATTATGAGGAATTTAAAGCAAGAATAGCAACACATAATATCTCTCTATTGACCAAAAGAATATTGGAGTTAGGGTTGGCACGTGTGGCTGGATTTCCCCCTATAGTCTAGTGTTACGAGTTGGTGCTTGAATCTGCTAGGCACTATGATAGGGGCACATAGAGGATAGTTGGTCCTCAAGGAAGAATCGTGGCTAATCTTAATCCTGTGTCTATTGCCCAAACCTTTGACATACCTGATAGGTCTCATGTTGTGGGCTTCGATATGGATGTAGCGAAGAATTATTATGATGAGAATGTCATCAAATCCCAATAGGTCATCAATTTCTTTTAGGAGAAACCCAATTCCCACTTCTCCAAGTTACCCAAGAAGTTGTTCAGAGCTAAGTTCAGGAAGGAATACTATGATGTTATCACACTCCTCAACAGGGTAGTTGGAATGAAAAGTGCAAGAATGTTTGAAAATTGGATGTTCCATATCATTGCAAGGATGGAGCAGGGTATGGACTACCATTGGGAAGGCATTATAAGTGCAATGATACATGAGTACATGTGTAATGTTTCATGAACAAAGACCTTCATAATGACCTCATATTTGGTATATGCACTTGCAAGGTATCACCCATACAAGGGACTGAGCACAAGGGGCTTGTTTGGGTAGGACATAATTTATGAAGTGTACCCACAATTACACTTGGGTGTCACAAGCTATAGGAGGGTGAATGAAGCATGTCTCGAAGAAGAAAAGGAAGCATGTCTCGAAAAAGAAAAAGGATGAAAAGGATGAAGAAGAGAAAGAAGAGAGGGATGTTAGTGTCCCCTTGCCCAAGAAAAGGAGAATTGTGAGGTTGTCATATAAAGAGAAGGAAACCTATAAGGCAGATGAAGAGCTTGACCCTCTAGTGGTAGAGGTGGAGAGCTCGGGAGAGAGGACATAGGTATATACTAGGAGATCAAGGACTCCATCTCCCAAAGATGGTGCACTAAAGGGAAGTGTTACCATGATTGCTCCTGTCACTCAGCATGAGGATGTCCCTACTTCTCATGAGACTGAAAATGTGCCAGATGAATCAAAGGATGTTGAGGATCCCCGAGATTAGGGAGAGGAGGAATTCCAAGAGGGAGAATTCTATAATGCTGAGGCAGAAATGGAGAAAGTTTTGTAGTCTCCTTTGGTGGATTATGAGGATTCACCTACAGGGGTTTGAGAGGATAGACCTCCTCAGAAGGAGGAAATGCCAGCTAGGATTCCCTCACCAGTGCATGAAAAAGGGGAGCATGATAAAGGAAAGGGGGATATAGTTGAGGAAATTCCCGAGAAGCAAAGTTTGGATGAAGATGCACCCAATGTTCAAAAAGATGTGATGTGACAAGATAATGTGCAGTCGAATCCCACAGTCCTAGGATGGTTGGTCAAGGAGTTGAAGAGTAAAAAAATTGTGGTGGATGATACTCCTCCCAATCGAGATGAATTACTAGCGAACATAGGAAAGGAAAAAATCAAGAATAAATCCTAGGTTATTTCCAGAATTGAGAGAGATGAGGAAAATAACAGAGTGGTCCAAATTGCTACTCCTACACCTAAAAATAATAAGGATAATGTGACTGGTAATGATTACAATGTGCAAACATTCAACCTAGGGTGTGCTTCCATGGAATAGGATATTGAAGAATATGAGGGTTCTAGTGCTATAATCCTTGGTAGATTAAGGAAGCAGGTAAAAACCAAGCAAGAATTGAAGAAGGAAAATGACAAACTTAAAATATATCTGCAAGAGTTGATGAAACCTTGCAATCCATGAGTTCCTCATCATTTTTTTTAGGCTTCCTACCACAAGAAACAATTATCGAGTTAGAAAGGATGAAGGTCACTACCCATGTTACAATGAGTTGGTTACAGGGAGTGAAAACTTAGTGAGACAATGCCATCAAGGATATTGTTTCAATCAGTGGGGATTCCATGAGGTCAATAGACTAGTTAAAGAATGTATTGGCTCAGGATAGGGAGGATATAGATCTTTTGCTTCAAAATACTACAACCATCATGGGTTGCACCAAAAAGAAGATCATAGGGGACGGAATTCTTCCTTCTTCCAAAGTAATAGAACCTTGGGAATGGTTTCAGGTTTTGCAAATAAGGCATAGGGTTTTGAATAAGGTGCATAAGTAGGGGAAGCAGATTCAAGAGGCCTTGACTAAAATTTACAAAAAATGCATCTCCTTCTTCGAGGTTATGACAGGGTGAAAAAGGTTTGTGTCGAAGAATTTGAGCCTGGAGCAGTTGAGAAAATGGTGGCGAGAGGTGTATTCTCAAGTCACTAAGGACCAGGTCACCGAACACCTGTTGGATGATGCAGCCACATACATTGTAGTAATCGATAAATATTGGACCCTGAAGGTGGACTGGGATAAGGTGGTAAGACAATCAAGGGATGACATTAAGTCCATTGAAAGGAGAATGAAGGTGTTAGTTATGCCACCTATTGCTGACTTGGAGAAAATATTTTTGATGATACAAGATAGGGGAAATGAAGATAAAGAAAAAGGGGAAGGCAATTAATGCAATGCCTCATCAGGATTTGTGCTTCCCTATTATTCCTCCTCTTCCTTCACATGCATTGGACCAGATTATGTTGGAGATCCCAGGCCGACCTGGATTAAATTGGTGCATTTAATGCACATTTCATTTTATTTTCGAATTCCTCTTGGCCGACCTATTTTTGGCTATTTTTTATTGTAAACCTAATTGGGCAAACATTTCTTGGAGGGTTTTCTATAAATTTGCCATTTTGCCTCATTTGTTGAGAGTTAGACAATTTTTTATATTGGAGTGAATTGAGATAAAAGCAAGAGTTAGAGTTAGGATTTAGTTTTATCTTTCAAGCAAGTGTTGCCACTTTGGATGATTTAATACAAGTGAAGACATTGTGTATTGGTGCCTTCCTTGTGTTGAGTTTTATCTAGAATGGTTCTTGATGTTCTATTTTTAAAATTGCTTTAGTTTATTTGATGTATGTTTGATGATTTAATGATGTTTAGGGTTTGATGCTTGAAGTGCTTACAACAATCTCTAGTCCATACTTTTTGCAACTAGCTAACTATTAGTTGTTTGCCAAAGTTAGCTTGGACTTTAATATTCATTGTGCTTAGTTCGATTGTGGGTGTTTGTTCATTTCAAATTGTGATAGGGTTGTTTTGAATGAATATTCATAATCTAAAAATATTTAACGCCTTATAAGATTTCACTATTTCTGTAAGATTGCATATTTATCTGGGTTAAACAAGAAATAGTTTCTAAGGGATTGGTCCATTTCGAGCATTTTATCATTTACATTATTAATCTTAGGGTTAGAATTAGTCTTAAAACTCTCTTTAAAACCCTTATCTTTTGTTATTTATTTTATTGTGTGGGTTAGATTTATGATTTGAAGTATCACCATATTGCTAGATCTGATAAATTCTAGCATTTTCTTGTAGTAAGGTCCCTTTGTGATTACCAAAATTTCACATTTTATCACTAAGTTGTTTTATTTGCATTGTCAAGACCTAACATTAGAGACCTTGGGGTTATCTCTTTGTTCATAGAGATTTACCTTTCAAGAGAGATAGGATATCATATTATGTCTGAGTTGTTGTTTTGTAGAAAACACCATCAAC